>NQII01020939.1:0-16635 GCA_002778355.1 Clitarchus hookeri
AAAAAGCTAGACTCTACAGTTCTATGTGCATTCGAGCCTCAGTTAGTTGTTAATTAGCTGATGCTCCAGTTTTACTGCAGACCAGGTCGCACGGTACTAGGTACACCTTTTCTTGGGTGTTATTAACTGTCTCAGATTCGTGCAGGGCNTACTGCAGACCAGGTCGCACGGTACTAGGTACACCTTTTCTTGGGTGTTATTAACTGTCTCAGATTCGTGCAGGGAGTGGCTTACGAACTGCAAGCCTATTTGAAAAAGCAAAGTATACACAGTTTTAAGTCTTAGCTTGACCTCAGATAAGTACGTGAAACTACTGGGCCTCTTATAATTTCACAAATGAACGATGGATGCTGGACATATTCTGACAGACTGTACATATGCTTGTTCTGCTGCAACAACTGTCAGTCATCCCGAACAGATCAAACGAACACAAAAACTTATCAGATGTCACGTATTACACATACCACATATCACTCGTACTCTACTGGTAGGCATGCCGAATACTAGAGCATACTCTTAAGAGTAGTTGTGTTTCTNCATGCCGAATACTAGAGCATACTCTTAAGAGTAGTTGTGTTTCTCCGTCCCTTACTTCAGGTGTTCAATACAGCGCAAGAGCTATTCCTTTCCCACCATCCATCGCACCAGAGCACACACATACCTCATAGCACTGCAAGCAATTTGGTGCAGTAACCTACTATGTAGGAAAATGGATTTCTTTAAGAGATGCAATCATACTGGCGCGAAAGAGGTATGGTATCAAATGAATGTCATAATAAAGGAGTAAAACATTTGTAAAGTGGGCTTTAATTTGTATATGCTGACTAGATTGGTAAAAATGTCTATGTATCAACTGGTTAAAACAAATTACATGTTACATTTTACAACTCGTCATAATTTCTAGAATATTTCCGTCACTTTTAAAATAAATAATTCCTGCCAAATTAACCTAAAATTCACTCAAGCAAATACACGAATAACTTAAAAAAAAGAACTTACAGAATGGGTTCTCGCTGTAGATCAGAGCTATTTCTCTAATATGTAATGCATCTCTGAGAGAGTTTATTACATATTTAAATACAACACAGTCACAGGACACGACTGCAGTTATTGCCAGCAATACTAAGACAAGCGACGTTACCATTATAATTTCTGTCGTAAAAAGAGTCGCCTGGTTACTTAATAAAAGTCTTGGTGATGTTCCCGAGCGAGCGAAGGCACAGCGGGACTCCACGACTGTCTTCAAGAGAATCGATAAATTCACGAGCGCGACGACAACATAAATATTTACAGTCGCCGGGGCGTACTCGTCACCGTGAAAATGTATTCCCTCATGTCTGCTACGTCGTGAGATTCTGTCTTGTGAAGTTTCACAACGAAGGTATTTTTATATAACGGTGACATTGGTTCTCAACTCAAGCAACAAGGTAAATCGATAACTGATAAATAGGACGACCGCATTATTTTGAATTCTGCTCTGAAATATAAGGAAACACGGTTACTTGATGTGGAAAATATTTTTGCACAAAAATAAAATAATTCTTAATTTTGCTGTTACTACTTTTTTATCGTAAGGTTCTTACAATCGATGACATTAAAAAAAATACGGTTTCGACAGTGCTATCCTCCTGCACAAATTTCATTCAACTCGCCATCGACAAGGTGCTTAGTTCTCGCTTGCACTACCAGAGGCTTGTAGTTGTCAATAAAAGAGTTTTGAAGAAACACAATTCTTACGAGAATAGTAAAGCTTATCTCTGTCCAAAGAAGTTGGCTGAACCATTTGTCTAAGCAGGAGACACACAATTTCCCCGCGATATACGCTGCCAGTCCATAGCTTCCTTAGATTCATGAGCGACACATATTGATAAACATCATAAGGCGAATGCATTGTATCGTGATCATTTTAATAGTTAATATTGTATGTAGGCTCACATGTTCACTGATATAAGGTACTTAATAACTCACTGTAGTTAATACGATTCATTATACATATGCTATGCAGTTTAGTGCTAGCCTCCTGCATAAAGTTACTGTATGTTATATTCACAGCTAATTGAACACCTTCGTCAAACTTAGATAAATGTCACTACCAAAACATGCATACATTTTAATGGGCACCCTGACTTTCGCATGCACCTAGTAAAGTTTGTTTATATAGTTCCATGTCTTAACGTTGCATTAGAAGTGCTAGGTAAACATATGTGAATACATACATTATTGATTTAGTTTTCTGTTTTTAATGCATATCAGTTGAAGAATCAAAAACATTCGTAGAACATTAAGTTTCTTACAATTTCGCAGTGTTACTTGACCAACGCATGAATTTAGTGAACAGCCTCTGGAAACGTTAGTGGAAGACTTCACAACGTGCATACAAGTAGATCGTAAAAGGGGCTTTCAAAAGTACTCAGTTTACCGTAAACAACTGCTAGGATCCCCCGTCATGGAATTTCACTGGGGAATGAAGGAAGTTTCGAGTCAATGGGAATTTACTTTTTCCTTAAGAAACAGGATGACCAATCCTTAAAGTACTGGAAAGATGACGAATGGTTAGGGGTACCAGAGGGGGATGCTACCCGCCCCCAAAGTTGGCATCTTCGAGATCCAAATTCCGTTCTTGATAATAAGATGACATTTATCTACAAAGACCTGAAAATTTTGCTATTTTATTTAGGGACGAGTTATACGTTAAAACCTTATACGTTTGTTAATTTATTTAAAATCGGCCCACGAACAATTTTACACCTACTCAAGGACACTGAGGTAATAATAAACTGGCATCGAAACTCAGCCACAATCACGATCTTTCACTTCGGGAGGCAGCAGGCATTGAGGTGTTCATATACACAGTTTAACATTTCTGAATTTGAACAAACTGTTGTTTGATGGCTAGATGCCAAATATTTTCTTGTTAATGCACAGCTGAAATACTGTACAAAGTGTGCAAAACGTATTTCCCTGATTACAAACTTGATTTACATCTGCTTTATGTAAGCTAGAGACGTGAAACTGGTTCCAAAATGTTGGAAAACTAATCAAGTTTTTGGGTGCAATTTTCAGTGATGCACCACTATCTCACATTTCCATCTACAGACCTCGCATGGTTATCTGGCAATGGCAGCAGGGCAGTGATCATGCACGGGACCCTCTCTACCTCTGACCTGAGATAAGCCTGACTAATTGCGATACACAGGTGAATACTGTCAACTGAAATAATTAACGAGAACCGAGGATAATGTCGGGGGATGTGCGAGTAACATTTCTGCAGAACACGCCCTCTTATTGAGACATCAGGCAGATTAACAACGGTGATCCATCAGTACGGCATACCTCCGTCCGTCCGTCCGTCTCCCAGCAGAGCGATTTACAATCCAGACTTCGTAGGTTCGTCGTCAGTTCATTGCTTCTATCTAACACAAACAAATTTGTCAGAAAAAATAAAATAAAAAAATGTTATGTGATCTTTATTGGCGGTATGGTATGTGTGTAAAGGCCCTGCCACAATTATGCAGATGCGTATGTCAGACCCGATCGACTCTGCTGTCAGTCCATGGAGATTACCAATAACGTCGAGTATTGCGTGGTACAATGGTGTTGTATTGTTTTGAACTTATTAACTTCCCCCAATGTTATGCCGGAGGCGATATCAGGCAACGGCTTACAAACTTACTAATGATCTGACTTATACGAACCCCCATGCCTTACCTGGAATTCCAACCCAGAGACTTACAAACCCCAGATCGCCGCACCAACCGACTGCGCCAAGGGAGACCGGCTACCACAATTGTGGTTGTCTGATTGATACAGTTTGAAACAACATGTCACAGTTTTTGTTTACATTAATATGTTAAAATATGCTGAATGTTATGAAAATTATTCCTCGTATATTATACGTTTCGTCTTTTATATTAAGTAAAAATTAACTTAGCCGCACTGCATCACTTAGAAAAAGGCTTGTTCTTTATATGCGAAACAACTAAAGAAATCTATCGGCTATTAAATAGGTTATGTACGTACCGTATCTTTTCGCGGAATTTCCCGCTTCTGTGTATAAACAAGGCATTTTACTGGTCTCGGCCCTGTGACGTCAGATGCTATGTTGCAGACCGTCCTGTTGACATCGAAAGACGAGTATAAGCCACCTCCAATGGGTCAGTTTCTCACCTCACGTCTGCACCATATGCATCTGACGTCAAAGGTCATGTGAACCAATCAAATAGTGTATCGGCGACAGCACATCCAGCTCGGACAGATCAGACAGACGCTTCTGCTTAATTGTGGCAGGCCCTTAAATACACAAAACGCAAGTACACTTAATTAACAGAAAGTAAACGATGTTAAAGATGTTTTTTTTAATAACACAAGACTGATTTTGTTAATTTTGCTATTGCATAAAAGGAAGTCGTCTTCCCGGATTTATTTATCAACAACACTTCAGGACATATGTAACTCTCTTACATTTTAAGGCTACATCAACATATGAAAAAAAAATAGCAAAACAAAATACTTCACACAATTCACAGCCTTCTACTGAGCTCGGAAAGAACAAATCACAAAGAGGAAAAGTTCAGAAGGCTGTAATTTCATTCGTTCCTCCATCAGAAATTACAGCTTGCCAAGGTTTTGACGGACGGATGGATAAAATTAATGGACACCTCTTATTTGTTGTTGGTCAGGCAGACTTGTATACCACCTCAACCACTACTTGCTCAGTTACAACCCTTTTCTTCCATAATGTTACTGGACAGTTTATAGCTATATAAAGACTTTATTATGCCATTATGTGTGTTAAAACCATGCAATAAATACTCATCACATCCCTGTGATATCGTATGCTATCATGCAATTAAACAAGAATATCTAATAATAAAAGTGCAGTTATCATCCTCAGATCTTATGTTGATCAGAGTCTGACTCGCGAGAAACTGAGCTTGCTTTACTGTGGTGGTGTAGTGGTCAGAATACTCGCCTCCCATATAGGCGAACCGGGTCCGATTCCCGTCCGGGAAGCTCCTAGATTTTCGCATGTTGGTATCGTGTCGGGCGATGACATTAATTTGCAGGTTTTCTCGGCTATCTCCCGTTTACCCCGCCTTTGCATTCCGGCACTGTTCCAAAATTACTTCGTTTCAACCTCAACGGGTCTCAAGACCTCGATGTTAAGATTTACCCAAATATCTCCACTTCACATTTCTTGAAGGTGGAAAATCACTGTGAGTCATTTGAAAGTTACGGATTTTAAATATACTCTGGCATGATAAAACTGGTCCAAGCTTTTCATTGCAGCGACATGGACCTGTGTTGATCTCGTCAAGTTGCGTCATTCATCAGCGACCTGCCGACACCTGTACATCTCCAGCCAATAGAACATCTTGCTTAACCTCGGCAAAGACGAACTCTCTCTACAAGGTGGNAATTTGCAGGTTTTCTCGGCTATCTCCCGTTTACCCCGCCTTTGCATTCCGGCACTGTTCCAAAATTACTTCGTTTCAACCTCAACGGGTCTCAAGGCCTCGATGTTAAAATTTACCCAAATATCTCCACTTCACATTTACTGAAGGTGGAAAATCACTGTGAGTCATTTGAAAGTTACGGATTTTAAATGTACTCTGACATGATAAAACTGGTCCAAGCTTTTCATTGCAGCGACATGGACCTGTGTTGATCTCGTCGAGTTGCGTCATTCATCAGCGACCTGCCGACACCTGTACATCTCCAGCCAATAGAACATCTTGCTTAACCTCGGCAAAGACGAACTCTCTCTACAAGGTGGGCCATAACCTACTAATGAATATAACTAATATATGATAATTCGAACTGTGCGTGTGAAGTATTCAGCAGTGACTTGCAAATAAGCTCTTGTAGCTTGGAGCTGTATGTCAGGTATGGGAAAGGAAGCGTTTGAGTTTTACATTGCAGGGACATGTACAGGAAGTAAAGACACGGGACATATTTCAACAGTTGTCTTAAATATACATATATTTCCTCTAGAAAATATAGGGAAGCGTTTAGGTGTCCATCCATTAGAAAACATTTTCCATATTTTTTTTTTACTAGATTTTTTTTGTCATCTTTTCAGCCGACATTGGTTAAGAATAAACGAGTGCCAATTTATTGGTAACATTCTTTAATAACGTTAACTATAAGAAGTTATCTAGCGGCCTCGCATTTCACAAACAAACGCATCATATTGTAATACAGAGACTTTTAATTTTTAGGTCCATCATAGACATTTATAAAAAAAATCATTTCTTCGGTTTTTATATTGATAACTATTTTCTAGCGGCCCTAATGTAGTCAGCATCTTGTCCACCAAAATTAAAAAGTGTGTTAAGTTACCACCAAGTTGGCCTCAACATACTATGTTTAGCTAACAAAGATTTACATTTCCAACACGACTGGAAATCCTCGATAATGGCATTTGACAAACAGTACCTGTTCCAAAGCGGCCAGTTCTAAAGCACACCTGGCATAGAAACAGAAGGATCCTTGTCCTGAAGCCTTTTGAGAGTATGTAGGAGTGGCGAGTTGCAAACTGCTCCTTGTCCAGCATGTGCATATTAAGCTGAACACCTTGCTACTAATGTATTTATTTAATAAGNCACCTTGCTACTAATGTATTTATTTAATAAAGTATTTGGTTTTTTCCTCCGTTCTGGATTGTTAATGAAAGGCACAATTTCTATAATATAAGCCCTTTCCAATGTAATAAATATTAATCACAATGAATGAAAATATCTTGAATAATTAATTTTAATGATATAAAATTAGTTTTAAATACTTTTTTTTATACATTCAAATGTATTAATATTTTCCTACATTCAAGCACGGTATTTGCTATATTTTGTCTGCTTGAAGAAGGCATTCTTTCAGAAATTTGCTTTCTGAAGCATTCGTAATGGGAATTAGTTCCTATGTTAAACCATGCGAAACCATTGCGCGATCAAATGTAGAAAGCAGTAACCTATACACACAATATGGTAGAGACACGGGCACACATAAACGCATGGTGCAGGAAAATGTTATATGGAAAACACTGGGCAAAATGGGCTTTATAATTTGCTAGAACAATTTCCGACATGATTATTAATTGCAAAAGAAAAAACCAAATATTTGTGTTGCCTGTCAATGGAAATACTGTGATTTTAATGGGAAACCATTTTAAAGTAGAAAACATAGCTATCAGGTTTTTTTTTTTGGCATTTAGAAAATGTATTATTTAAAACATTAATAATTTGAAAAATGTGTAATACCAATGAAAGGTATTTTTTTGAAAACTTCTAATTCTAGAGCCTGTAATGTATAGCAATTACCACTTCTTACTTAATTCTAACATGTTAATATGAGTAAAGCCGGTACATATTAAAAATAGGTTTTGGTTACGTAGCCAACAGCTATTATAGTGGCAACATCACTTGACGACATGTTATCTCCTAGAATCAACATTTAAAAACAATGCTCTCGCCAGAACGCTTAGTAGTGTTGAATGGCACCGGACTCCTACAAAGCCGATGATTCACTTCACATAATCTCTGCAGGAGCTCTAGGTTAAACATAATATATCTGTACCTTGTACTTAGTTCCATTGCAATTCTTCATTCTTCGCGCTGTAAGTCTATTGCTGTACTTAAACACTTATATATTCTCTCCAGATTGCTATCTTCATTGTTTCGTGTCTAATCTGTGCAGTGACTTAGATCTTCAGTGCAGTGGTATTTGTGTAGTGTACACACGTGAATTTCAGCTAATTAATTTTCAGCAGGAGGTACTCTTCATTATGGGAGTACAGTGGCGCCTTGCTTTGCGTCAGTTACTGCTTTCACAGGTTCGTCACTTTTAAACCCCACTTGAGAATGGTCTCCGCTACTACAGGAACTTATTACTCTCAGAAGATTGAATTGTTGAGTCTTCCTCCCTAACGTATTTGGGCCTCGCTACTGTGGAAAGATATTTCCATATGAAGATCGAACGCGCACGATCGTATGTTTATTGATTTGTTGGTGTCGTTAAGGTGTTCGCCTACCTGTGAAGGTTTACCGCGTCTCAGGCACAGAAGTGAGGGAGCGATAAGGAATACATTGCCACGCTAATCAAGTGCGCCATCACCACTATGTGCAAGGCTCTGAACTGACATGCAATTTTGTCCTAAGCGGTGACACTTATTATTTTATTACTGCAAAGTCTGTAGCGACGTTTTCATCAGGCTCTCATCGTCTTCTCGCGAGTGTTCAGGCACTGTGCTTTAAGATACAGTAGTCTGAAACATATTTTTTTAACAATGCTGGAAGACTTAAAAATAATAATAAAAATAGCATGCACGACATCATGAAACTTCCATTCTGTCCTCGTCTGGGGCATATTTTAATTACGTAAGAAAATATATTGAGGACACGTTTAATGGTTTCGTCGAAAATCTTGTATTTTAAACACTGTACAGCGTAGTTTAATCGCCAGGTAGACGTGGCCCTTAAGTTTCTTACAAGAACACTAACAAACCATTACTTAAAAAATGTCTGTATAGTTCTTGAATTAATATAATAGTTCGTAAAAGTGGGCGATTGTTGTTTAGTCTGGACAAACAGAATGGTGTTTATGCAAATACGGTAACCAACGTAACTGTTGCCCTAGTGTTAGAGTGTAAATCGGTTTCTCATCTGTCTTGAATTCGAACCTGATAGTGTTAAATTCTAAGCTGCTACATTTGAGCTACTTTTGGTCGGACTGCATTTTATCCAGTCTCCAGAATTAACAGTCCTAGAATCCCTTACATTGCCCCTAGTCTTCGTTGTAATTAATGACAGCGTTTTTATTACATGGACATTGCAAGCCACGATGTTAACAATAAGTTATACGTATGGTGTTCTAATAAGTTTTCAGTTGAACTACTTCAAGTTTTATTACGGCTCCAAAACATAGCCATATTCTACACGAAAATCTTCTAAACCATTAAGATAAAAAAATTCAAATCAAACTGGAACCTCACCTTAAATATCCTGGCGCGATATAGTACAGTTTTAATTAAGAACTTTTTGAAATTATCTCTGAATAATATCGTGCTTGTAAACAGATGTATCACAAGGTACGCAACGATATAAGTACAAATGTGATTGCTTGCCCTGGAAGGGCGTAAGGGAAAAAAGTGTTTGAACTTGTGTTTAGAACAAATATTTTTCAATATTCACAATACCGAGAAAAAATTAGTTTTACTGAGAGATATTTATGTTTCTAACAATTTCATAATATCACCTGGTCGGTTAATGAGGACTATTTGATCATAGCACACATTCCTGTTGCAGAATCCATGCGTTGTTCTTCTTAAGATCCGGCATTTTCCCTCTCATCTGTCCTTTAAATTCCATTGGAACAGGAGTTTCATGAGAAATTTCAGATTAGTGCATGGCTCGATTTTTATTCTTACAGTGATCCACGCAAATGTTACAATAACTTTTTCTTGCACCGAAATAAAGAGGCAAACTAAATTACATGCATGTGGTTATCAAAATAATAGAAACATCTGCACGAAAATAATTTGTGCACCTCGCGTTGGACTGTGATTGCGGAAACGTATTGTTCAAGATTAATATTGAGTTGTGTCATCACGTGTCGCATTATCACTAAGACGAAAATACAATTCAATGTTTGACGATTCTAATCACTGCGGGTTGGTTTCGTTCACAATTGCTCGCTGATGATGTCTTGACACGAGTTATGTATGCCGCCATCATATTGGACACTGCGTACTGCAAACTAACGTTATTCTTTGCAATACCATAACCACAGTCACAGCACTTGAAAGATAATTGTTATAAACTCACAAAGATGCTGGGTTCCACAACATGGCGTTTCCATTAGCTTTATAACCATACGTAAAAAGACATCCTGGGGATTTTTTTACTCCAGAGACATAAATTTCGCCAACCCCACTTGACTTCTGCTTCGTTCCCTTCCAAGGCACCTGCATCCTCTACGTAAGGTATTAACTGAAGGAAAATAAAAAGCATAGGACTACACAAATAATGGAAAAGAGACGTAAAGAGATACTTAAATATCAAACGAATACCCTCTGCAGTATGCTTGATCAAGCACCGAAAAATTGGAAGTAGAGGTAAATAGGTGATTCTGGAGCACCACTGGCAGTGGAAGTACCTAGCATCCTAGTGCCACTAGAGGCATCTAAACCTTTTTTAGCATGGAAAAATAGCATTGTTAATGAAGAAAAATGTAAATGACATATGTAAGTTAACAATATTTATGCTTGCAGAGAGAGTGTTAATTTAAGAGTACAGACGTGTTTGAGAGAGAGAGATGGAGACAGTAAAGGGCCTGTTAAAGCTGACTACCTAGTGATTTGCAGAATCAGAGGTACATATTTTCATTAATAACCAAATATGGTATGCTTAGTTTTCGTGTTGGAGAACGTATACTCCTTATTGATGATCAGAATGGCATAAACAAAGTATCATATGCATACTGTTTCCGCTTTAGAAACAGGATGAAGTTGGACTGGAAGTAAAGGGAAATAAGAGGCTTGAGCCACATGTTTTCCCTGCG
Source organism: Clitarchus hookeri (assembly GCA_002778355.1). Classification (NCBI taxonomy): domain Eukaryota; kingdom Metazoa; phylum Arthropoda; class Insecta; order Phasmatodea; family Phasmatidae; genus Clitarchus; species Clitarchus hookeri. The sequence continues at coordinate 10,555 of NQII01020939.1, forward strand.
CGATTACAGTCGAGAAGCGATAGAATGTGATGCTTATCGGCAACGTCCACTATGTTTTCCACATGCGAATAACTAGGACAAGGATACACCAGGGGTGAAAGCCGACAAGCAGATCGTGATGGGAGGGCGAATTTGTTGCACCACGCATACGTACTCCCTCTCCTCGTTAATAGGCAGTTGTAGTATTAAATGGAAAGAAGGAAGCTCTCTTTTAGTTTCAGACTAAATTTCTCAGAATGACGATAAAACTCCCCCCACCCCGTAACCAAACCACAAGAATAAAAACCATGTCTGCACATGTTCTCAAAGAAGGAACTGCCAGATAAATGCCCAGGGTTTTACTAATTGGGCAAGTGTAGAAAGGTTAACAGGATCGCTTATTCTTTGTTGCATGACAAAATATTTTTCTAAAAATCACTTTCGAATTACGAACGTCAACTTCATTTATTCATTTCACGTGTTTTGTACAATACTAAGGCTATCAAACAATAAAAATAGGTGATCATATCCTCTTGGGTATACACAGGACACTATTACATAAAACACAAATATTAATAATCCCATATAAAACTGAGGTGGTTCATCATAGTTTTATTTTTAAGTTTTGTTGTTTCCAGTTTTACATAAGTAATTATGGCAATTTAAAATTAATTTTCTCTTCGTGATGATGCATTTTCACCAATGTTGGCAAATGAATTATATCCCTGTTAATTTGCTTACAGTTTCTAAAAAAAAAAAAAACTGTTTACAAAATTATGGGCACTGATGCAGTAGAGAGTTTATTAAGGTCCCAGTTTAACGAGCAAATTGTAGCATTTATGGCCATTGACTGACTGGCCATAGGATAAAATACCCAACCTTTGTTTTTTATATACACATTTATTTTTCATTAAATAATAAAAACCTAATTCCTAGAAAACCATTAAAAACAAAAGTTGTATAAACATGAAGAGCATGACAAAACTAATGATAAACATGAAGAATTTAAAGCGCGATAATAAATAAATGCATGCATAAGGCTCATGTAAACATTACGAAACCAACACACAAGTTCACAGTTAACCATTTCTACTAAATCTTCACAGAGCATCACATTAAGATAGAACTAACATTTTATTCAATATGTTCTTATATACAACTGATAGGTAAATTTAAATTTTTTTTGATGTCTAAAGCTTTTTAAATTTTTTAAGAAATGCCTAAAAATATTACAAATGTTTTTATTTAATTTTGGTAAATATTTTTATTTTAACATTATTACAAGTACAAATTTTGAGCTCTAATGTCTTGGTTTCTTTTAAAATCTAAAAACTCTTAGAAGATTTTGCAATTATGTAAATATTAAAGCAAAAAAACCTTAATACTATAATTATTTTAAAATAATTAGTTTTTTTAAAGATTTATTAACTGTTATTTCAGTGGGAAATAGCGGAATAAATTTATTTTATATTTATTTGTAGACAGGTTGGACATTATGATCGCATAATTTTGAAGTAAGCATAAAATTTGTACATTCCTTCTGTAACATCTGCATATATTACTTTTCATATATATATACATTTGTAAAAATTTAAAATCATAATATTACATTAGGGAATCTATATAATTATTAAAGTATAAGAATTATATTAGATCCTTAGGTAAATAGATACAAAAAAAAATGTGTGTTCTACTAGTTTTTAAATTATATTTATTTTATTTCCTATTTGGATACAAAATTCCTTATTACATATAAATCATTTAACTTTTATTATTAATTTAAAACTTTATTATAACATACCATCGGAATCACAATATCCTTTAATATTTTATAAAATATTTTAGTTCACTCAGTAAGGAAATTTAGATAATGTATTAAATTTTTTATTAATATATTTTAGACATTTTGTCAAATTATTGACTTGAATAATTGTATCAATTAAATTACATCATCTTTTGTTCTAAATGAGAATTTATTTTTTAAATTTGGTGTATTTTAAATAAGGCACAATCAGCCATTATGGTAGCTTTATTATTTTCTGACTGTCCCTGAAAATATGCTCTTCATTATATTTTATTTTCTAAATAATTAGGTCACCTTTTGAATGCATAGCAATTTTATGTGGTTTAAATTATTACACAAAACACACTGGTCTGGCCAGAAGTTTTGCGAACATTACCAGAGTATGGGATAGTGTGGCTACAGAATCTTATGGTGTGATCAGTGCAGTGTGTGGTCTCTCCAGAGGTCCTGGACCAAGGCGTCACATACTAGGTCCACAGACCACCCGTGCTCAGGCGACTCCAGATGTCCTCTTGTCGACGCGCCACTCCGCCAGCAGGCAGACGGCGGAAATCGCGATGCCCAAGGTCAGGCTCACAACGCAGGGAGCGATGTGCATCATGGTGAAGCTCTCCGTTTCTTGCGGTGCAATGGACTCTGCGCTGATCCACTTCTTCCGCAGACTCGCGACGTCGCCTATCTCGAGCAGCTTCATCAACCTGCAAGGCACAATAGCTGTCTGACTCCACCCTGGCCTAATGCTGACGGGACTTTTCATCTTATCCAGCGATGGAAAGGAAGGAAATGGTTAGAAAGATGGTATTGAGGATGGGACATTTTTTGTTATAGTGTATGTGATTAATGTAATTATAAAATCTTTAGTATTTACTATTTATGCGAAAATTATGTAATTATATCTATTAATTTAGCAAAGTGCTAATAATAATGATAAAACCAGAATTGAATTGAAAACTACAATAATTTACCTATAAATATAAACTTCGTCTATTAAATTGCAATAAAACACAAATAATTTTCTTATTATAATTTTTTTCACATATACTTCCGTGGATTATTATTCATATACTTAAATACGTCTTTATTATTTTTAGTTTCAATATCGCACAGTTTTATATTAAATTCTATGCTAGTAAATTAAAAAAGCATAAGTATTATAATAATGGCATACGTTCTTCTTTAAAATAAAAATTTCTAACCTTAAATTAAATTTATATCTCCTAGTATACATTTTTGTTAAGATTTGAATGTTATTATTATTATTCATTAATATAAGGACATCTGAAACACAATATTTACATCGATATTTATATAACTCTTATATAAATAAATTAGTTAATTAACTGGAAAAAAGAGAATTAATATTTTAGAATCCAAGTGACGTTTGTAGCGTTAATTTGTGTAATACGTACTCAAAACTGTAACTAACAAACCCACACAAGTTAAATAATCTCGGCATATACCTGACTTTTACTTAACCNATACGTACTCAAAACTGTAACTAACAAACCCACACAAGTTAAATAATCTCGGCATATACCTGACTTTTACTTAACCACAATGACAATAATTCCAAAAACTATCTGCAAAATCTTTGGAAGTTTTGATGTCTGTTGTCATTATATATACTTATAACTTAAACTAGTGGTGGCTGCGGTGGTGTAGTGGTCAGACTAACCACTTCCCACATTGGCTAACAATGTTCGGCTCCCAGCGGGGGTACTCCCGGAATTTCGCACGTGGGTATTGTGCCAGACGATGCCGCTGGTTGGTGGGCTANTCGGCTCCCAGCGGGGGTACTCCCGGAATTTCGCACGTGGGTATTGTGCCAGACGATGCCGCTGGTTGGTGGGCTATTTCGGGTATCTCCGGTTTCCTCCTTCCCTCACGTTCCGTCACTGCTCTATGCTCACTTAGTTTCACCCTTATCGGNTTTCGGGTATCTCCGGTTTCCTCCTTCCCTCACGTTCCGTCACTGCTCTATGCTCACTTAGTTTCACCCTTATCGGCTCTTAATCATTAGTTAGTACATGAGAAAATACAGATATTTTTCCAAGCACTCACTGATAGTTGATGGCTTCCAAGTAGGGCGAGTTCTTCGTCACTGCGAAGGAAATTGAACTGCTGCCTACAGCAACTGAGGCGATGTCTGCCGAACACGAAGTGAGTTCGTTCTTGAAGGTTGGGCCGTCATTTACGAAGATGTAGTTGCCTTCACAAATTCGTTCAATGACGTACTCTAAGTTGTCCTCCAACTGATAACGGTGCAAATTTAGCTTCTGCAGTTGCGGCTGGCAAGAAATATGTAAAATTGTATTTTAATGCTAGTGGGCAACNGGCAAGAAATATGTAAAATTGTATTTTAATGCTAGTGGGCAAGCATGATGTAGGCTGTCCATGGCTACTGAGCGTTTTCAATACCAACCTTTAAGAAATGACACTGCTGGTACCTGCATATGTTTTATCGAGCACACTGACTGGAATGCGCCTAGTAAAGTTGGTAACGGTAGAGGGAAAGCAGTTCAATGAAGTAAGGTGTATAAAAGTATTATGTTAACAATTGCGAATAATAAATATATATATTATAATTTTTAAATTAATAAAAATGCAAAGCTTATAAAGATTTGTTAAAAAATTTATTTAATAAAAATTAAACATTTTCACTTGACAGACAAGTGAATAACGTGAGCATGTCCATGACATTGATTATTTTACATATGGCTTAAGAATAAACGATGGGCATACAAGTATATATTAAGTCTGACCTTTAAAAGTGCTCAGTTGACGGTAAAAAGACTTATACCTTGTGTATTTAAGATGATAATAAATATATATGTATAAAAATGGTTTTACTGGCATAGGAAAACACATAATAAAGAATGTGGTTCTAATAGTTTCTAATAGCATAAAAATTATTTTCTATTATTTTTTAATGTTTAATACATTTAGTTATTTTTTGATATTTGCTATACTTTAACTGGATACAAAATTCATTAATATAGTTAATGAAAATACTTTTAATTAAATTTACACTTTATTTAATCTTACATTCGGAAAAAATATATAGTTAAAAATTTTATCACATTATTTAGATTATTCAGTAAAAAAAATTAAATAATAAATAAAAATTTTTTTTTTTTAGTTTAGACATTTAGTCAAATTATTGACTGGATTTAAAGGATAAATTAAAATACATTAACTTTTGCTTTAAATGGAAATGTATTTTATAAATTTGGTGTGGTTTTTCAATAACACACAATAAGCCATTAAAGTGGCTTTACTGTTTTCTGAATTTTCTTGAAAGTTAGATCGTCATTATTTTATTTTTTTCTAAATAATTTGGTCACCTTTTGAATGCATAACCATTTATGTGGTTTTATTTATTACACTACACAGAATGGTTTGGCCAGAAGTGGTGCTGACATGACAAGAGCATGGGATAGTGTGGCTAGAGAAACTTATGGTGTCATTAGTGCAGTGCGTGGTCTTTCCAGAGGTCCTGGGACAAGGTGTCACACACTAGGTGCGGATACCACCCGTGCTCAGGCGACTCCAGATGTCCTCTTGTCGACGCACCACTCCGCCAGCAGGCAGATGGCGGAAGTCGCGATGCCCAAGGTCAGGCTCACAACGCAGGGAGCGATGTGCATCATGGTGATGCTCTCCGTTTCTTGCGGTGCAATGGACTCTGCGCTGATACACTTCTTCCACAGCCTCGCGACGTCGCCTATCTGCATCATCTTCATTAACCTGCAAGGCACAATAGCTGTCTGACTCCACCCTGGCCCTCTGCTGACGGGACTGTTCATCTTGTCCAACTATGGAGAGGAAGGAAGATGTTAGAAGGATGGTATTGAGGATGAGACATTTTTTCTTATGGTGTAGTTAATTAATGTAATAATAAATGTTAAATATTAACCTTTTAAGTGAAAATTGTGAATAATTTTCTATTAATTTGGCACAGTGGTATGTTTAATAATAAAACCAGAATTGAGTTGAAGACCTCAACAATTTACCTAAAAAAGTGAACTTTGTCTACGAAATTGTATTAGAACCTATATATTTTGCTATACAATTTTATTTCACATTCACTTTCGGGTATTATTGTTTATATACTTAAATTCGTCTGAACCATTTCAACTTCAATGGTGCACAAGTTTACATTAAATTTAATGATTGTAACTTAAAACAGCATCAGTATAGAAATAATTGTGTACATTTTACTAGAAAATTTAAAATTTCTATTTAAAATTTTATTTAAATTAAATCTCCTAGTATATATTTATTCCGATTTCCATTTA
>NQII01020942.1:0-11346 GCA_002778355.1 Clitarchus hookeri
GTCCCAACCGCCGACCCTGTCTGGTAGCCAGAATGGCCACTGGGTGCGAGATTGCTCCTCTCCCCCTCCTCCCCCCTCCCGTGTCTTGTGGTGGGGGATGACGGTAAATAGACAATGATGGTGAAGTAATTGGTTTATTTCGCGAGGAAGTTTGGTTGTAAAGAGGGAGGGAAAGACCCTGCGATCAGCAAGTAAAGACAATCACTCGCTTTCACTGCTCACTCTCGGGAGCGGAGATAACAGAGTAAAACANCCCTGCGATCAGCAAGTAAAGACAATCACTCGCTTTCACTGCTCACTCTCGGGAGCGGAGATAACAGAGTAAAACATCTGAAGATGTTCAGATCGAAAAGGGCTCCAGGAAACAGTAGTCTAAAAATACCATATGTAGTAAAATAAATTACCTTAAATATCATATAGCCACACTGAGAACATTTTCGTTCCTCAAAATGAAATTATCTCTTTGTATTTCTACGTGTTATTCCAAGTTTCACATGAAAATAAGATACATTTATTAAGGGAAGTTTTCCGGCATTTAGTTTAGCATTAAAGTGGAATTTTTATTGGATTAGTTAAACTGGAGTTATTGTTCCCTAAAATTTATTTTTATAGAAAAATGACTTAGAATTTTCAACTTATTTCGTTAGCTATTGGACAGCGTTAACGAACATTTGATGATTTTCAAAAATCATTTAATTCCTAGTTTCCTTTTAAAGATCATTACTCGAGTTATGTCGGTGTACACTAGAATAATATATCTCGTTCGTGACGTATTTTTTTAGCTTCGATGTGCGCTTGTATAGTTTGTGCGGCGCGAAATGGATTTTGTTCCAACATAATTTTACTTACAACACCGTATTATATCTTTTTTTTTGTCAACCTCCTTTTCCTTTTCACCTTCTGTATATAACTTTTTATATAGGCATTTCAAGGTTAATTGAGCACTTCTGAAATCAAACTTTGAAAATTGTCACCGCCCCTAATTGCATATATTTTAACTAGAACATTTGAATTGTAAGCATTCAATACATTTGGTAACGACGGGAGAAAAATAATTCCATTTCTTAACTTTAAATTTAACATTAGGTAAAAATAAGTGAATAATGTAATTATTTATTTTGCTTCCTGAGCTTTTTAATATACACTGGAGAGCAAAAAAAACTGGCATAGGCGTGCGTATGCAAATAACAGAGGTATAGAACCAATCAGAGTAACGCGATGCGGTCGGCAGCGCCTATATAAGACAACAAGCGTCTGGCACAGTTGCTAGATCGGTTACTGCTACTACAATGGCAGGTTATCAAGAGTTAAGTGAGTTTGAACGGGGTGTTATAGTCGGATAGAAAATGTTTATGTTTAACTTGCAGTATTCTATTTTCTATCACATTAACTATCTCATATTTTTAGCTCGCCTTTAATAGCGAGTACTGTAATTTGTGTACGTTCCATTATAGTAATTATAATTTTCTTTCTGGTGTATATTATTTGGTTGCTTAACAATGTTTCTAGTATGTCTATGAAAAAGAGTAGCCCTTCTCTGGTCTGAATAGCATTCAATTTTTTTTAAGTTCGATTTATTTTATGACAGACTGTTTTTACATATCAGATTGTTTTTGCTTAGTTGTGATAACTGCAGGCGTTTATGAGTTGCACGTAATTTTTATTGTTTTTTTTATGCCTGTGGTTGACCACAAATGTGTGTGAATTTATTTATGCGAAAGTTTCTCAATTAGGTATCCTTTTAGTATGGTGGAAACACATGCGTTTCATAACGACGTATGTAAGTGACACACTCAACTATCGCTACGAAAGTATACATCGTGTCAAAAAATATCATGGCGCAAAAATAATTAATGACGTGTTATCCTAAAGAATTTTCTGAAACGCTTCATAGTGAATTAAATCGAATGACAGGTTTTGGAAACCGTCATTTTAACAAAATATGGGTAACCGATTTGTGTTTATCTTCACGTTAAAGGAATTTTACAATATGTTGACGCTAAATTTTATGCAAACAATGCCCGGCGTGGTCCTGAGTGCAGTGGTTGCTGAGCGCACTAATTAATACAATCGTTCGGTAAAATTCAATAAAATAAATTCTCCTAACATTACCATAACCGGTTTTCGATTTTGTGTTTGTAAACATCATGTGCACCATGAAAATTAAAATTTATAATCGGCATAACTATGAGCTACACTCCGCAAAAATACTAACAATAATGGTGTAATCCCTACTGTGCAGGATGTGTTGGCGATGCAACTCTATTTCTTAAGGAATTTTAACCACATTTTGTGCATTTCATATAAATGCTTATTGTATGAATTGCAGAGCTAAGCGTCTCAAGATAGTTTTAAAATTGTTAAAGCAGTTTGTTGGTTCTCAAACTTTGCTGACAGCCTGTCTCACTAAATGAAAGTAACTTCAGCTCTATAATCTCGTAGTATGCACATGAAACCACTGTACATGTGACAAAAATAGCTGGAGTATCTAAAATACTGATCATATAATCTGCGAAAACAAACTGAATCCTCTAACATAGACACAAACGGATATAACACACAGACGGAGGCTGAGACTAGATTAGAAAATAAACACTCGTTACCTAATATAACAAATAAGATCGTACATGAAATAATTATTGCCGTTAATAACATATTTCTTGCTGTAATGTGAAACTTTTATTCGAAATATAAATAATGGAGGGATTTGGGCCGCTCTTAACATCGAGGTCTTCGGAACCGATTTTAATGTAAATAGTTCCTTTTTGCAGATACGAAAATTTTTTAATAGCTTCAACAGTGAAACTTTAACTTTAACGTAGATAGTTTTTTTTTTTAAATACGAATACTTTTGAAGATATTCAGCAGCTTTGCATTGTCCTTGTATTTGCCAAATTCACATTGATTATAATCACTTGCTGAAACACATATGTTGGATTCTGAAATCCATTCTTCGTGAAGTGTTTAACTCTGTGAAGTTCACCCTGAATATTATTTCTCGGCGAGCCCCTGCGACCGTGTAACTCTCTCTAATCCGGATCCCGTTTCACTCCGCTCACCAGCGGAAAAATACCCGGAGTTCGGTCTCTAATTCCAGCCGTGAATTTCCAAACTTATCTGCTAAATCTCCCTGTACGGCTCGCATCACGGCTGATAAATCCGTCCCGGCTCCAGAGGACATTAAAAGCAGGTGCCGCTACTCGGAAGACAAATTTAAGAGGGAGGGGTGGGGGGAATAAAAAATAAAAAGGTTCGGAAGCTCGTAAAGTGGCTGGGGACTTTCTCGGATAATTTTCAAAATCTCGTGTAGGTAACTGGGGCTGTGAGTGAGTGAAGAGACTCGGGCGGCTCTTTAACATCGAGGTCTTGATAGCCGATGAAGGTGTGAAACGAGGCGAGTACGGAACAGCACCGTAATGCGAGGGTGGGGGGAAATCGGGAGACCCCCGAGAAAACCCGCCGACAAGCGACGTCGCCCGACACGATCCCCACACGCGAAAATCCCGGGGGTGACCCCACAGGGAATCGAACCCGGTTCCACCTATGTGTGAGGCGAGTAGTCATGCCACTACACCACCGCGGACCCGTGACCGGGTTTTGGGGCTTCGTCATTTAGTGCTACATTGGAGACGCTGTATTTTTATCTCGCTTTATCTTGGAGCTTTCACATCATGCTTATGTTCATGCGATTAGTTGGGATCGCTTTTTAGTTTGCGAATTTTCGTGGCCTAGTAAGTTATGTCTTCTTCCTCGTACCACTGAGTTCTATTTTCGGAAACCAGCGTAAACCGCGGACGTAACTTTAGTTCAAGCTTAAGCATATTTAGTCAGAGAAGCTTACTGTAATAAAAATAACATATAGGCTGTTCACAGTTAATTGAGAATTTCTGAAATCAACCTTTGAAGAATGTCACTGCTCCCAACCTGCATATATTTTAACGGACAGTCTGACTGGCATACGCATGCAGTAAAGTTGGTAATGACGCAAGGAAAGTAGTCAAATGTCTTAGAGATGAATTTAAAGTGCTAGGTAAACATTGGTGAGTACTGAAATTATTTATTTTGCTTTCTGTTTTATTATTGGATGTACGTGTAAGAATTAGCAAATTTGTAAAATATTTAGTTTTCTAATAATTTCGCAGTTTCACTTGACCCACGAATGAATAAAGTGATCAGTCAAATGGGAATGATAATTTTACATACATTGGAATGACACACAATGTGCAAACAAGTAGATAACATGCAGTGCTTTGCCGAGAACATCCTTTATCAAGAAGTAAACGTTGAAAACTTCATAGCAAAGAACTCCTTTTATTTGTGTATATGTAACGAGACAAATAATATGCATTTATACAGAACACAGATAACACCATACAACTGCGAACATAAGAATAAAAATCACGGAGTTTTCTTTGCCAGACACAACATTTCATTCTTTATACTCAGGTTTACTTGACTCGGTCTCTTCCCGCCACGTGGGGCTGGGATCACCCGGATTTTTGGATGTTGGGAAACGAGGTGGATATTGCCGTTGGCGGGTGGGTTTTCTCGGGGGTACTTCCGTTTCCCCCTGCCCTTGTATACTGCCAATGCAGCATTATCGACTCTTTTCATCCTCACCGGAGCTCACTGCATCTCTGTTATGCGCCGACCAATACCTTCAACTCGTCACCACATACGTATGTCTTAACAATAGTCCATTCACTGTTACTTCTAAACATTTCTGAAGCCCTGCTAAAGTTCTACTTTCATGTCATTCTTCCGCCTCATACAACCAAAGCTTAAGTCTGGAAAATTACACCAAAGGGACAACGCATCGCAACCTGGCGCACTCAGTTAAATATAATGTTCCATTAGAACTATATCTTACTAGCACACATATATTCTCCCCATTTGTTTTCTAATTTATTTTTGATGAAATGTTATAATTCATAAATAAAATAAGGTAAAGATTCATTTAAAACAGAAAAAATATACTTTTATTTTGAAAAAGTATAAAAGGCTTGTGATCAATGACGTATTATAAGAAACAACCATAACACGACAAACATGGGGTGATTTTACAAAAGGTTTGATTCAAAAAAGTGTGATGAAACCGTGAATAGATTATAGCATGATTTTATCTTGTTACGAAAGTTAATTACTTAAAACAAACACGTTATAGCAAAATTAGTTATACACTGAAGAGCCAAAAAAACTGGTACACCTGCCTAATATCGTGTAGGGGCCCCCCCGAGCACGCAGAAGTGCCGCAAGACGACGTGGCATGGACTCGTCTAATGTCTGAAGGTATGCAGAAGGCAATTCACACCATGAATCCTGCAGGGCAGTCCACAAATCCAATCTGCGCCAATTTGAGAAAGGGTTGCACGTCTGTCACGTTTAATGATTCTCGTCAGTCGTCGTTTGTCCCGTTCTTTCACGATCTTTTTCCGGCCGCAGCGATGTCGAAGATGTGATGTTTTACCGGATTCCCGATATTCACGGTACACTCGTGAAATGGTCGTACGCGAACATCTAAATGTTATCGCTACCTCGGAAATGCTATGTCCCATCTCTCGTGCGCCGACTATAACACCATGTTCCAACTCACTTAAATCTTGATAACCTGTCATTGTAGCAGCAGTAACTGATCTAGCTGCCGACCGCATCGCGTTAGTCTGATTGGTTCCACACCTCTGTTATTTGCATACACAAGTCTATACAAGTTTTTTTTTTTGGCTATTCAGTGTATTTGTTACGCCACGAATTACCAAAGTTACGCATAGTACTTTCAGTGCATTTTAATGTAGTCGTGTGTCGAAAAACAATACTTATTGTTACATGTAGTTTCTTTGCATCGTACGTGCGAGAGAAGAGTGTGTGGAAGACAGAGTNTCAAACTCACTTAAATCTTGATAACCTGCCATTGTAGCAGCAGTAACTGATCTAGCTGCCGACCGCATCGCGTTAGTCTGATTGGTTCCACACCTCTGTTATTTGCATACACAAGTCTATACAAGTTTTTTTTTTGGCTATTCAGTGTATTTGTTACGCCACGAATTACCAAAGTTACGCATAGTACTTTCAGTGCATTTTAATGTAGTCGTGTGCCGAAAAACAATACTTATTGTTACATGTAGTTTCTTTGCATCGTACGTGCGAGAGAAGAGTGTGTGGAAGACAGAGTNCGAAAAACAATACTTATTGTTACATGTAGTTTCTTTGCATCGTACGTGCGAGAGAAGAGTGTGTGGAAGACAGAGTAGTGATATGGTAACGGGCACCGCGAAGGGAGGAATGTTGTAAGGTCAGGCGAGCGATAATACAAGATGCGTGTATCTTGTTACGAAAAGTGTGCCGCCGCGATAAATATTCTGCTGCTTGCGCGCTCCTGATCTTTAGCTGACTGAATTTTCCGCGTTCAACTGAAGAATGTTCTAGATTAATGATTAATGGGCGCGGCGAACCTTCCAGATCAAGCCTCAAGTGCGACGGGCCTCCAAGCCGGGAGTTTATGAAAGTAGGGAGGAGTTTGGGCGATTGCGTAACCTTAAGCGATAGACGACGAGCCAGAGGAATAACAAGTGACGCCGGAAGTGACCAGCGGGAGGAAAATCTGCGACTACGAGCATCGGTGCAGTGAAGAGTACGACTGGCAGGCTACACAGAACTGAACACGTGTTAATGATGAGTGTGAGTTAATTGACTACAACTAAACAGAGAAATTAAGAAAGACTTTAATTAGATTCAAGATATATATTATTTATTGTGTTCACCGCGAAATAAATAGAGTAATAGTGGATATTGATAATTTAATGTCGTAAATAGTAGTTGTGTGAAAAAATTAAAATCTTACTTAGTTCTTTTATTTTCACTAAGACCTCCATCACTCACGAACTCGGACACGTCCCCAGGCGTCTTGTACAATTATATAAGCTCACGTCTTCAAATAGTTAATATCATCGGCTTGATCATATTTTTAGGCTGAGTGTTCAATTATAAAGCATGGGGATAAAAATATATTCTATCGTGTACGTAATCGAATTTGTTGCGTTGCCACTGCTGATAAATCATGGGAAACTGTAGCGTGACAGTCTTTGNCTATCGTGTACGTAATCGAATTTGTTGCGTTGCCACTGCTGATAAATCATGGGAAACTGTAGCGTGACAGTCTTTGCGCTCACCAACACAATAATCTTGTATCAAAGGAAAATTAAACGTTCGTAATCGAGATTTGGCTCGCATATTTCCGTCCACTCTTTTATTAAACTTTTCTCTTATTTTCTGATACNAAACGTTCGTAATCGAGATTTGGCTCGCATATTTCCGTCCACTCTTTTATTAAACTTTTCTCTTATTTTCTGATACTGAAACTTTATCATAAAAAAATTACAAAAAAAAAAAAAAAAAAAAAAGCAACACTAAAATGAAACCGCGCATGGAATCCTAACTTATAGCTTAAGCGTAAGTATTTTGGTTGTGTCAATAAATAGTACCTGTATTTTCCTGCTCAATCGAAAGCTTTTAAAGCGACTCGTAAAATACTTTTTCTTCTCAAAGGGATTATATAAAATACAATATAAGTGTGTTACATAAAATTAATGTCAAAAACTTAGTGATGTGTTATTCCCTAATTTCTTCCCGCTTCTAACTTGAATACTTTCGCTACGCAGCTAATTTAGTGTTTTATATCACCCTTATAACTGCTATTGTCGTTGATGTTGCCACAGCTATATATATAATTTTACTATATTTTATTTAACAGCTGCAGTACCACAGAAACACATTTTTATTGAAACCGTTAATTACAAGTAAAGAGTAGGGTGTAATGGAAGTTAAAATCGATTGTAATAGAAGCTAGGTTTGCAGCAGTGCGCAGATAGGGGAGATGAATCTCTTCAAGGTGACCAAAGACACGTTGTAAAATTTTGCCAATAAATAACTTTTTTTTTTCATTAATCCCATTACTTAATAGCCATACTTAGTATAAAAACCAATTTCTCAGGCGGAAGCCGTGTACGGTTATCGCGATACTTGGAGAGAATATCGAGCATGGTCCGTACAAATGAACCATAGTAGTAAACGGACGTATGTATCTACTTAATAGACGTGGAACTCCGCAAGGTTTTCTCGAAGAAATGCATGAGTTATAGGCATAGAAATCCTAATTAAAATATTTGAACACGAAATTAAAAAGTAAAACTGTGAAACTTGAAACATTTATTTGCGCTCGTCCAGTATCCGAAATGTATTTATTTAAAACTATTCATATTTCGCCAGTAGTCACATTAGCTGATGAAGTTAGGGCATAGCACTCAGGCACAAACGTTCTAGGTTCATATCTCGATGGTCTTTCAGAGTTTTTATATAACCCGAAACTATTTAATTTACGTAGAACGAAAACAAAGATCTTTAGTTGGGGCAACCAAATAACTACTACAAAATTATTTGGTATGAACAACAAAATATTTCATTGCTCCTACACAAACAATTAATGTGGTTGCTCCAAATAAACTATGTTTTTCATTCAACAAAACTTTTTTTTTTNCATTGCTCCTACACAAACAATTAATGTGGTTGCTCCAAATAAACTATGTTTTTCATTCAACAAAACTTTTTTTTTCAGTGTTAATATATCAAGGTTACTTAAAAAATTCTTTAAATGAAGTATAACAAATTTGCAAAGCACGCGTCGACGCAAGCAGTTGTGCCAACTAACAGATTGGACAATAATGCTTCGACAATGTTACTGGTAAAAGAAGCCGTTCGGTTTTGAAACTCCGAAAATTGGTTACTGCGCAACTGGAATGCCTTCACTAACCTATATTTAGGTGCGCCAGATTTTGGCACAGGCAAGACTTGAAATTCCTGATTGCACACTATAATTTATTCGTGCTATCTTCACACTTTTCGAATCAAACCTGGGAAAAATCACCCCATCTATGACGCGTTGTGTTGTTTCCTAAAGATGTCACTGTCACAAGCGTACACTTCCGTTAACATATAAAGTGTCTTATTATCTGCTAAATTTGACTTCTAATTACATTTTATCTATAAATTATAATATTCCGTATTTACACTGACGAGCCAAAAAAAACTGGTATAGGCGTGCGTATGCAAATAACAGAGATATAGAACAAATCAGAGTAACACGATGCGGTCGGTAGCTATATCGGTTACTGCTGCTACAACGGCAGGTTATCAAGATTTAAGTGAGTTTGAACGTGGTGTTATAGTCTGTGCACGAGAGATGGGACATAGCATCTCCGAGGTAGCGATAACATTTGGATGTTCGTGTACGACCATTTCACGAGTGTACCGTGAATATCGAGAATCCGGTAAAACATCACATCTTCGATACCGCAGCGGCCGGAAAAAAGATCGTGAAAGAACGGGACAAACGACGACTGACGAGAATAATTAAACGTGACAACAGACGTGCAACCCTCTCTCAAATTGGCGCAGATTGGATTTGTGGACTGCCCTGCAGGATTCATCGTGTGAATTGCCTTCTGCATACCTTCAGACATTAGTCGAGTCCATGCCACGTCGTCTTGCGGCACTTCTGCGTACTCGCCAGGGGGGTACACGATAGTAGGCAGGTTTACCAATTTTTTTGGCTCTTCAGTGTAATTCAATACTAATATTAACGGGTAGAAAATAGGTTTCTTGGTAATACCTAGTAAGAAGCAGTTTTTATGCAAAATGTTATGTAACTGAGTGTGCACGAATGCGGTGCGTTTTCCGTCAGGTGCAATTTTCTAGACTTGGTTAAGCTTTGTTTGCGTGAGACGGAGAAACAGCCTGAAAGTAGAACTTCAGCAGGCAGGGCTTCACAAAATTTGGAAGTAATCATGAAATTAACAAAGCCAGTTCCAATCTAAATTAAAAGTGTACAATAGATCTTAAGTAATTGAACTTTGATTCAAACATGAAATGTTAAATGGAATAACTGAAGCCAGCGAATTTTTGAAATGGTTAAGAAATAGGATAGCAAAAAAAAAACCCCCCAAGAATGTACTATAGCAACTTTCCATTGGCCACGTGTCTTTTAGAGAAGACTATTTTTTTTTTTCGCTTGAAAATGCCTGCCTTAACTAAGGTTTTCATTCCGATACTGAACTACACTGATACGAGGGCAGACGCATCCTGAAATCTGAATTGTTAAAACTGCCCGGAATTGGATGATTTTTGACTGCAGGTCTGTTGAAACAGCTTCAGCGGTATCAGTGAAATTCTACTGATTATTTCCGTGACCAGTTTTCACAGACACTATAGAGATTTCTACCGTTTCCTAATGAACTACACTGGCCTGGCGCTAAAACCTCAGTGCGCTCCACTGATTCGACAGTTCTTAAAGAGCTCATTAACTGAGGTTAGGGTAAAATAATTCCAGTGATTCAGGTTCAGAGTGCAACCCGCGAAGTGCAGCAATATTTAAGCCGTTAAGCCACTTAAAACGGTTCCAAATTGAAGTAATTTGAAATGGTAGACAGACAAGAAGTTTTTCAGCGAAAACCAGCTGACCCAGCTTGTATTAGGCTCCCGTATACCTTTCGCTTGAAATGCACTGCAGAGTGTTTGAAATACACGTTTTTCAACTAAAATATAAAACGTGCGTCCAATGTGCTGATCTACGAAAAGAACACGCACTTCAGATGAGGGCCGTTGAGTACTTTTAAGACGTCACGTACATTAAATACAGAATTTCATAGCTTTCCAAAAATGATAAAAACTGCTTTTTCAAAGCCGTTGTATATCGAAATATACGCGTCGGATATACACAAAACTATTCAAGGGCCCTGTATTGAACCATCCTATAGACTTTACAGCAATAAAATAATGGTGTCACCGCTGAATGTCCCGTAGGTAAACGCAGCGCGACGAGAACAACGCACGTCAGTTCAGAGACTTGCGCTTAGAGGCGACGACGCACTCGATGCGCGTGGCAGTGTCGCCCTTATTGCCCTCGCGCTCCTCTGTCTCAGACGCGGAAGAAAGCTCTAGGTAGGCCGGGGCCTTAAGACTCGGCTTCACTAATTATGCGGAAGTTCTTCTTTTTCGTGTCATAATTTCAGTTTCAGCGGTGTTATTGAAAATGTTTGGTTATAAAAAAAAATTATAAATTTACTGGTTGTTTAATTTTCTTGTATCTAATTTTTACTGCATGCAAAAAAGCAGGAACTTGCTGATAAAATATAAATATATTACTGATTTTTTTTACAAAAAGCAGATAACACACAATTAAAAATTCGCACAAAAATATTTAACAACTCGTAAAACGTAAATTTTCCGTAATCGTGCGTTGTCAGTAGTTACCCTAAATCCGACATTATGACACGAAAACGAAGAATTCGTACTAAA
>NQII01020943.1:0-10890 GCA_002778355.1 Clitarchus hookeri
AGGCTAACCACTCAGCCACCACGGCCCCCAGTTCATGAGAGGTTTCATTGTAGGTCTCTGTACTACCGGCTGCCCCTTGTACTGTATTGTGAAAGAAACACAAAATGATATCACAATTATTGATGGCATTCAGCGACAGTAGTCCTAGGAAGGATAGTGTACCATCGTAGTGGGACCAGAGCTCAGAGTCAGACATCAGAAAGCACAGATCATAACATCTGATGTAATTCTACAGTACACCCACAATCCACGACTGTTGACATTTTATAAAGCGTACAGGGTTGTCTGGATGCTCCGAAATCAACACGGACAGTCGCATCAATTAGCTGAGGCAGGTTTGTTGTCCGGCTGTCCACTGCAAAGGCTGTCCTTAACAGTGAGCCATCGTCATCATTGCTTACAATGGTGTTTGCATCACAGCTTTATCGAGTGCAGAATGGAACCATGTAATCTTCAGTGATGAATCCCATTTCTGTCTCACCAATGATAATCACCATGTGAGAGTCTGGCAGCGACGTGTCCATCAGGCAGATTCCCCTGCTGTTATGGAGTGTCGCATAGCTCATCAATGTGTGGTGATGGTTTAAGGGTGCTATCAGCGCCAACAGCCACTCACCTCCAGTACCAATTATGGTCACATTACCAGCATACCGCTATGTTGATGTGTTATGGTCCATGGCAATACCTTATTTGCGGGGTGTCCCAAACACATGTTTCCAACAGTATGATGCCCGGCCACATACAGTTCAGATCTGCCTCAGTGCTTGGCAAGATGTGCAAAGGCTTCCTTGACTGGCCCAACCTCCTGAACTCTCGTCAATTGTGAAACTCTGGGACACAACTGTACATTGGTTGAATACCCTCCCATCCCCCTATGGAAACAAAGATGAACTGTGGACTCAGAGATCAACTAAACATGGTCCATGATGCCTCAGGACATCATTTGGACACTCACTAAAACAAGGCCACATTGGGGTCAGTGTATCGCCATCACCCAAAACAGAGGTGTGACTACTTACTGAGCACACTGTTTTTTAGGCCTCGGGAGCCTTGTCTGTGCATGAAAATTAAATAGCTTGTTCCACACCTGTTTGGTTATCTAGATATGCAGTTCAGTCTGTTTCTCAGCATTACTTCATGGTGTGGCATTTTATCTTTCAGGCAGGGTATTTCCTTAAGTAGGTAATTTTTCCATACATAAAAGTATCACATTATGTTTTACTATGCGTTTCTGTAATTGTGCTATCAGCAAAGAAACATATGTACTGAAAATACTACAGTAGTTGTTAATTTTTAAAGTGTCTGCTACCACAATAGATAATATGAAAACCGTCCAGTGTTGGTTCAAGTGGGAAAGTGTTTTGTCTTGCTTAATTTTTAGTAATTTTTCAATGCTTAGTAGTTATATTATTACTCAGGGATGATGTTAAACGTTGCTTCATGGACACACAGAAGGGGAGACTTGTGTGTGACCACCATATTTTGGGAGCTTCTCATGGACCATGGTTAAGGTTAATTGTACTCAGGTTAGGAACAAAACGACTTTTCTTAAGGGAGAGTTTGGCATTGGAAAAATTTCCGCTGCTAGGTAAGAGCCAGTGTTCCAAAGAGGTCGCTTTTAATTACAATTTTAAGCTACCTGAATAATAAAAGAGAAAGATTTAATTACTTAAGTAGTTGTTTTATATTTGATTTATGATTATTGCAATTTTTTTTTAACGTAGAAAATAGAAAAATCCGGTAGACAACGTGACATTAGCGCTTACTAGTGGCGAAAAATTTTAGTTGCCAAACTAAAAGCATTGAGCTTCCTAACCTGAGTAGAATAAACCTTAACCATGGTGAAGCTGCAAGAGGCCTTCGCCATTTGTCTCAAAGATACGGTGGAACAGTGGCTACGGCTCTCACCTCCCACAAAAGTGAACCTGGTTCGATTTCAAGCAAGGTTGCTCCTCGAATTTTCGCATGTGAGAATTGTACCAGACAGTGCCAATGGTCAGCTGGTTTTTCTCTGGGATCTCCCATTTCTCTGACTGTTGCATTCTGGTGCTGCTCCATATCCTCTCACTTCACCTTCATTGGCTCTCAAGACTCGTTGTTAAGAGCTGCTTAAACCTATCCCCCATTTGTCTTCACACTGATTGCATAATTCTGTTGATTCTTTAGCTTACCAGAAACTTTTCCATTGCCGCCTTTCACTAGGTGCAATTTCATGCCACATGGGCGTAAATTTAAAGTTTACAGAAGAAGCCAACTGTGGGCTATTTTGGGTTCTTGACTCTGGTATTCAAGACCTCTGGGGATGGGTTGCTGTGTGGTCTCATTGTGGGACACATAATATGTGCACAGTGGTGTTCACTAACTACCAATGACACTCCTTGATACATACACTTACCAGAAAAAAAAAAAAAAAAGTACTTTAAACACCATTTTTGGATTTTTTAGGAGTAAAAATGTCTTTCAAGTTTGAATGTGAAGGCCAACACATTTTAATCTCCGATTTTTCATTAGCTTTTTTTTCCACCCACTACTCGTCCCTGGCTCCATGATGGGTGGTGCCAGCGTTGACTTCAAGTAAACATTATTAAATGGTGCGACTCTACCTGGTAGAGCCGCAAAGCAGGAGTGTTATGAGGGGATGGTATGAGAAAACACCGGAATGAAAACCAGTGCAGATAACACCTACAGGTCCTCCCATTAAATTACCTTCTCTTCTGTTCAGCTATCACAGAGATTTCACAATGACAGATCACTTTGACTCGACTACACGGCTGCCATATTCACAAATACTGCACAGCATACCACATGCAACAATTTACACACTACACCTGGAATAGAGGCATCTTGTAGTAAATGGAAACCTACCCCGGATTACAACTTTGCGTCTGCACCTGGAAAAAGACAATGACACAATATATTATTTTGCACCAGCAGGTATGAGCATTTCTATACATAGTTGCATTACATTAAGTTGAATACTTTATAAAGGCCGCCTTCCGTTACCCACTGATTTCACTGGCCAGTTATTTCTGTAATGTCAGCTATTGTTCCAATGCTGCTGACAAGATCTGGTGATCACTGGTGCTCTTTTCCGCGTGCCACTGGGCGGCATTCCGCGTTACGCTATATTGATTGCTGAAAGCACTGAGTTTATTGATGATGCAGAGGCTGTACAGTGTCGGTGAGGGTGATCCAAGTCTCGAAGTAGGTTCTCCGAGATATTTAAAATGTGCTTGTGGCAGGATCATTAAATACAAACTAGTCCTTCCTGAAATCCCGAACAGAAGCAGTTCAAAAATAAACTCAAAACATGGTTTATGTTTGTTGTGTACTGACATTGTGTATATGACAGAACGTATATTTAGGTGGACACAGTTGGCACCAGTGAGTTAGTGTCATGGTGCGTGCCGTCGTAAACATGATGCGATCGGCAGGCAAACAGACGACATCCAGGTCTATGGTGCGGATCAGTAAATTGCAGTGCTGATGGACGGGACATAAAAGTGGTCACGAGGACGGGATATGTGCCGGATTGAATAAAATACATTAAGTGTCCAGTCATCGGTGAATGGTCATGGCCTCCGTGGGTACAATCAGCGAATTTGTGTGTCTGGCTAAGATACGTGGCGGTGTTACCGTGAACGGGTGGTTTGTTTTACTCTGTGCGAGGCGGAGTTGTACAGTATCGATACATCATTACTGTCGCCGCAACAAACCAATCCAGTACCGTTAAGGGAAGTGATAACAAAACTTATGGAACATTTTGAGCCTAGACCAAGTGTTGTGGAGACTTAAAAGCTCCTATGATGGGATCAACTCTCTGTAATTTTCCCAACCTAGAAAAAATGTTGCGCGATAGGTTAGTATGCAGGTATATGACAAAGCTGTTCAACATGTGCTACTGGCGACAGACAAATTAACTTACAACAAGGAAGCAGTCAACATCACGATGGCAGCAGAAGCAACGGGAAGGAACCTGCTGGATTTACGGGGAGCCGCGGTCGTGAAACACAAGGACGAGCTACACAACCTACAGGCCTACGGGCGGAGAAAACAGCCAGACCCTCTGGTGGGGTGTCAAGAGGAACTGGCGAGACACGCATGCTGGAGATGCAACGGGGATCACCCACCAGCGACATGTAGACATGTGTCCACCACATGTCGCTACTGCAACAAGAGAGGCTACCTACAGAGGGCGTGCATCACCAAGAAGCAGGGGAGCGCTGGTTCTGCAGGGAAGCGACAGGAACCCGCCCAAGCACAGCAAGGTAAGACCCACATGTTAAAAGAGCCTGAATCCGAATACGAGGATGCCGCAGGGCGAATATATGAGCTGCATAGTCTGCAAGGGGGAGGCAGCAATGAGCCATATGTAACTGACATGTGGTTAGATAATAACCTGCACCGGTTAGGGGTGGACATAGGGGCCAGTTACACAGTGATTAGTTGGAGTACTTATACGACTTTGTGGCCAGAACTGCCACCATTAGAAGAGTGCAATGTTGTTCTGTGTACATGGTCACAGTAAAGATTGAAAGTTATAGGTCAGAAAGTGGTGGACGTTCAATAGAAAAATGGCTCGGTTGCATCCCTGCCCTTGTTGGTGGCTAGCGGAGGGGGGCCCAGCCTGGTTGGAAGGAATTGGTTTGAAACCCTCAGGATATCGGTGGAGGAAATTTTCACAGTACAAGCCCAGGTGAGAGAGAATGGGAATGACTCTTTGGATACTAACACATACAAGAGTCACTGAGCTGTTTACTACATATCCACAGGTGTTTACTAACAGGGACCTTGGCCAGTATAAAGGGCCCCAAGTAACCATTATTTAAAGGAAGGAGCAAAACCAGTTTTCAGGAAGAACAGAGTAGTACCATTTGCACTTCAGGAGTCCAGAGAAGGTGGAGGCGACCATTGACAAACTTGTCGAATGAGGTGTCTACGCACCCAGTTTGGGCAACACCAATTCTGCCGGTTATGAAAGGGGATGGCTTGATTAGAATATGTGGGACTATAAAGATACTCTGAACAACATTAGCCAAGTTGAATGTTACCTGCTTCTAACAATTAGTGAAGCATTTGCTCATTTAGCAGGAGGGAAATATTTCACCAAGTTGGGTCTGGAAGATGCTTACCTACAAGTGGCTGTGGATGAGTCCACTGCAGAGTTATTAACAGTAAACACTACAAAAGGGCTTTTTAGAGTTCATCGTCTCCAGTTTAGAGTAATTAGAGGTCCAGAAATTTTCCAACAGCTGATGGCACCATTGCAAGGAAGTTCACCAGGGGTTATAGTATTGTTAGATGATGTTCTGGTGGCTGGCTCAAGTAGGGAGGAGCATTGGGCAAGAGTACATAAGGTCATTGCCAAAATAGACAAAGCAGGACTGAGATTAAAGACGACCAAATGTGTTTTTGCAACCACAAAAGTGAAATATTTACAGTACCAGATTGATACAGGAGGCATCCATCCAACACAGGAGAAGGTAGAGGCAATACACAAAGCACCAACGTCGCAGAACATGATTTGCAGGCATTCCTGGGGCTCTTGAATTTCTACGAGAGGTTTTTGCCTCTCATAGCAACAGTGCTGGAACCTATACATAAGTTGTTGGACAATGAGGCCTTATGGACAAGGGACCAACCACATGAAGTAGCATTTCAGGAAGGAAAAGAACTCCTGCAGGCAGGCATGGTGCTGGTCCATTATGATCCCAAAAGAGCTATGGTGATGACCTGTGATGCTTCAGTGTTTGGAGTCAGGGCTGTTTTAGCCCACACAAGGATAATGGGGAAGAAAGGCCTTTANTTCTCTTCTGTTCAGCTATCACAGAGATTTCACAATGACAGATCACTTTGACTCGACTACACGGCTGCCATATTCACAAATACTGCACAGCATACCACATGCAACAATTTACACACTACACCTGGAATAGAGGCATCTTGTAGTAAATGGAAACCTACCCCGGATTACAACTTTGCGTCTGCACCTGGAAAAAGACAATGACACAATATATTATTTTGCACCAGCAGGTATGAGCATTTCTATACATAGTTGCATTACATTAAGTTGAATACTTTATAAAGGCCGCCTTCCGTTACCCACTGATTTCACTGGCCAGTTATTTCTGTAATGTCAGCTATTGTTCCAATGCTGCTGACAAGGTCTGGTGATCACTGGTGCTCTTTTCCGCGTGCCACTGGGCGGCATTCCGCGTTACGCTATATTGATTGCTGAAAGCACTGAGTTTATTGATGATGCAGAGGCTGTACAGTGTCGGTGAAACAAGATATTGGCGGGTGATCCAAGTCGAAGTAGGTTCTCCGAGATATTTAAAATGTGCTTGTGGCAGGATCATTAAATACAAACTAGTCCTTCCTGAAATNTCGAAGTAGGTTCTCCGAGATATTTAAAATGTGCTTGTGGCAGGATCATTAAATACAAACTAGTCCTTCCTGAAATCCCGAACAGAAGCAGTACAAAAATAAACTCAAAACATGGTTTATGTTTGTTGTGTACTGACATTGTGTATATGACAGAACGTATATTTAGGTGGACACAGTTGGCACGNAACATGGTTTATGTTTGTTGTGTACTGACATTGTGTATATGACAGAACGTATATTTAGGTGGACACAGTTGGCACGAGTGAGTTAGTGTCATGGTGCGTGTCGTCGTAAACATGATGCGATCGGCAGGCAAACAGACGACATCCAGGTCTATGGTGCGGATCAGTAAATTGCAGTGCNCGTCGTAAACATGATGCGATCGGCAGGCAAACAGACGACATCCAGGTCTATGGTGCGGATCAGTAAATTGCAGTGCTGATGGACGGGACATAAAAGTGGTCACGAGGATGGGATATGTGCCGGATTGAATAAAATACATTAAGTGTCCAGTCATCGGTGAATGGTCATGGCCTCCGTGGGTACAATCAGCGAATTTGTGTGTCGNATAAAATACATTAAGTGTCCAGTCATCGGTGAATGGTCATGGCCTCCGTGGGTACAATCAGCGAATTTGTGTGTCTGGCTAAGATACGTGGCGGTGTTACCGTGAACGGGTGGTTTGTTTTACTCTGTGCGAGGCGGAGTTGTACAGTATCGATACATCATTACTGTCGCCGCAACAAACCAATCCAGTACCGTTAAGGGAAGTGCTGACAAAACTTATGGAACATTTTGAGCCTAGACCAAGTGTTGTGGAGACTTAAAAGTTCCTATGATGGGATCAACTCTCTGTAATTTTCCCAACCTAGAAAAAATGTTGCGCGATAGGTTAGTATGCAGGTATATGACAAAGCTGTTCAACATGTGCTACTGGCGACAGACAAATTAACTTACAACAAGGAAGCAGTCAACATCACGATGGCAGCAGAAGCAACGGGAAGGAACCTGCTGGATTTACGGGGAGCCGCGGTNAAGGAAGCAGTCAACATCACGATGGCAGCAGAAGCAACGGGAAGGAACCTGCTGGATTTACGGGGAGCCGCGGTCGTGAAACACAAGGACGAGATACACAACCTACAGGCCTGCGGGCGGAGAAAACAGCCAGACCCTCTGGTGGGGGGTCAAGAGGAACTGGCGAGACACGCGTGCTGGAGATGCAACGGGGATCACCCACCAGCGACATGTAGACATGTGTCCACCACATGTCGCTACTGCAACAAGAGAGGCTGCCCACAGAGGGCGTGCATCACCAAGAAGCAGGGGAGCGCTGGTTCTGCAGGGAAGCGACACGAACCCGCCCAAGCACAGCAAGGTAAGACCCACATGTTAAAAGAGCCTGAATCCGAATACGAGGATGCCGCAGGGCGAATATATGAGCTGCATAGTCTGCAAGGGGGAGGCAGCAATGAGCCATATGTAACTGACATGTGGTTAGATAATAACCTGCACCGGTTAGAGGTGGACATAGGGGCCAGTTACACAGTGATTAGTTGGAGTACTTATACGACTTTGTGGCCAGAACTGCCACCATTAGAAGAGTGCAATGTTGTTCTGTGTACATGGTCACAGTAAAGATTGAAAGTTATAGGTCAGAAAGTGGTGGACGTTCAATAGAAAAATGGCTCGGTTGCATCCCTGCCCTTGTTGGTGGCTAGCGGAGGGGGGCCCAGCCTGGTTGGAAGGAATTGGTTTGAAACCCTCAGGATATCGGTGGAGGAAATTTTCACAGTACAAGCCCAGGTGAGAGAGAATGGGAATGACTCTTTGGATACTAACACATACAAGGGTTACTGAGCTGTCCACTATGTATCCACAGGTGTTTGCTAACAGGGACCTTGGCCAGTATAAAGGGCCCCAAGTAACCATTATTTAAAGGAAGGAGCAAAACCAGTTTTCAGGAAGAAGAGAGTAGTACCATTTGCACTTCAGGAGTCCAGAGAAGGTGGAGGTGACCATTGACAAACTTGGCGAACAAAATGTCTACGCACCCATAGCATAGTCAGTTTGGGCAACACCAATTCTGCCGGTTATGAAAGGGGATGTGGGACTATAAAGATACTCTGAACAACATTAGCCAAGTTGAATGTTACCTGCTTCTAACAATTAGTGAAGCATTTGCTCATTTAGCAGGAGGGAAATATTTCACCAAGTTGGGTCTGGAAGATGCTTACCTACAAGTGGCTGTGGATGAGTCCACTGCAGAGTTATTAACAGTAAACACTACAAAAGGGCTTTTTAGAGTTCATCGTCTCCAGTTTAGAGTAATTAGAGGTCCAGAAATTTTCCAACAGCTGATGGCACCATTGCAAGGAAGTTCACCAGGGGTTATAGTATTGTTAGATGATGTTCTGGTGGCTGGCTCAAGTAGGGAGGAGCATTGGGCAAGAGTACATAAGGTCATTGCCGAAATAGACAAAGCAGGACTGAGATTAAAGACGACCAAATGTGTTTTTGCAACCACAAAAGTGAAATATTTACAGTACCAG
Source organism: Clitarchus hookeri (assembly GCA_002778355.1). Classification (NCBI taxonomy): domain Eukaryota; kingdom Metazoa; phylum Arthropoda; class Insecta; order Phasmatodea; family Phasmatidae; genus Clitarchus; species Clitarchus hookeri. The sequence continues at coordinate 8,937 of NQII01020943.1, forward strand.
ATTGATACAGGAGGCATCCATCCAACACAGGAGAAGATAGAGGTAATACACAAAGCACCAACGTTGCAGAACGTGATTTGCAAGCATTCCTGCGGCTCTTGAATTTATACGAGAGGTTTTTGCCTCTCATAGCAACAGTGCTGGAACCTATACATCAGTTGTTGGACAATGAGGCCTTATGGACGAGGGACCAACAACATGAAGTAGCATTTCAGAAAGGAAAAGAACTCCTGCAGGCAGGCATGGTGCTGGTCCATTATGATCCCAAAAGAGCTATGGTGGTGACCTGTGATGCTTCAGTGTTTGGAGTCAGGGCTGTTTTAGCCCACACAAGGATAATGGGGAAGAAAGGCCTTTAGCTTTTACTTCACGGACGCTACATAAGACTGAGCGTAACTATGCCCAAATAGACATAGAAGCTTTAGCAGTAATGTTTGGAATCACCAAATTTCGTCAGTACTTGGTCAGTCGACTACTTGCTGTGATCACTGACCATAAGCCCTTGTTGCAGTTGTTGGACCCACACTGGGCCACTCCTGATATCTTTTCCCCCAGGATGCTCCGATAGTATTTGCAATTGGGCATGCATGATTTTCAGCTGGTCTACAAGCCTGGCAACAAAATAGGGAATACAGATGCTCTAAGCAGACTGCCAGTACCAGTACCCAAAATGGAGGTGCTCACTGCAACAGAAGTGTGGATGCTAGAGGAGAGGCCAGAAGCACCCGTAAGTGCACACATGGTGGCCCAGTTGACAGAGAAGGATAACATCCTGAGACAAGTGAAGTATTTTGTATTGTATGGGGGACCAGAAAAACTGCAAAATGAAGAGGTCTGACATTATTGGAACACATGAGTTGAATTGTCTATTTACCAGGATTGCCTTCTCTGGGGCACCAGAGTTATTATTCCAGAGGTGATGCTAGATGAGATATTGGTTCTGCCCCATATCTCGCATGGTGGCGTGGTACGTTTGAAAGGATTTGCTAGAAGTTACATATGGTGGCCAAAACTTAGTGACGACATTGAGAAGATGGTTCAGCACTGTGAGATCTGCCTTAGGGAGAGCCGGGCTCCACCAAAAACGCACATGACGTGGACCATGCCCCAAAATCCATTGTCCCACCTACACATGGATTTTGCGGAACCATTAATGGGGAAATTTTTTTTAATAGTTATTGATGCATAATCAAAGTACCCGGAAGTACGATTGGTGCCATCAATGTCAAATGCGTTGGTAGTGAGTTGAGACATGTTCAGCATTCATGAATTACCTGACATGATTGTATCTGAAAATGGGACAGCATTTGCATCCTGTGAGATGAAAATATTTTTGGACCAGAATGGAATTGCCTGCAGACATTCACCTCCATATCATCCTTCCAACAATGGACAAGTGGAACGGACAGTGCAGATTGTGAAGGACAAGCTAAAAAAGCCGGAAGCTAGCGACTGATGTACAAGACTGCAGAGAATACTCTTTGCGTTACGTACCACCCCAACGACTACAAACTGAACTACAGCTGAACTGTTGATGGACGGCAAACTAAAAACCATTTTTGACAAGTTGCATCCCAGCATGCTGAGCACTTCAAGGATAGAGACAACTGATACAGATGACAAACAGGGAAGACATTTCCAGAAGGGGATCGCATACATCTGCATAACTATGGGTCAGGTCCCAAGTGGATCCCAGGAGTGGTGTTCGCCAAGGAGGCGCCAGTAATGTATAACGTTCAAACCACAGAGAGCAGGGATTCACCAGCGTCATAATGACCAGTTGATCTGCTATCCAGCCAAAGAGGGAATGTCTTCAGATGAGAGCAAGGAGAAATTGTTTTTCGAAAATCAACTAATACAGACTACAGGTGGGCATCCAAGAATTTCAGTGTTCCTGGGGGGCCAGAGCAGCGGTTGTCAGAATCTCCCTTCAAGGGTTTCCCAGAGGCCTCAC
>NQII01020945.1:0-10925 GCA_002778355.1 Clitarchus hookeri
ATAGAAAACTGACCGGTTGTTAAACAGAAATGCTCGGTGTCGGTACTGCACGAAGGCAGCAGTGAGGGGTCAGCACGCAAGGGTTGGCACTGAGAAGTCAGCAGTGAGATGTCGGTAGTGAGGGGTCAGCACGCAAGGGTTGGGGAAAACAAGTGTAAAAGATATGAAACCTCCCTGTACATGAAAAATCAGTCACGTAATAAACATTAAAGGACTAGCATATACGAAGGTACATCACGAGCATGATGTCATAACGAGTCACAATATATAAAAAATACCCAATGGAGCCACAGTCCACAACAGTGATATCATTGTTGCTATCACACCAAGAAGTTTAGTAAAAGCTAGAATGCACTTAAAATACAAACTTATTTACGAAATGCAGTTATGTACATATATTAGATTTTTACGTACGTAGCTGATGTACAAATTGTCTGCAACAATTATTTATGATCTCGTGAATTTGTGTCATGTTTTGTCTGTTTTGAAAATATTCACATATCAAATATTTATTTCAAATCTGGCTGTTGAATATTATGAAAACGTCCATTAATTATCAATAAAAGACGGTTACTTAGCATTTTTATTATATATAATTTTATTGTTGTGCATTTTCCATCTCAATAAGATACATTTAATATAGACTATACTGCCTGAAACTATTTTTTATAGTCCGGCGTGTTTATGTCAATATTAATCTGCTTTGAATCTAACTTAATTATCAATTAAAATATGCGGTGTAAGTCCGACTGTATGTTGCGTTTTATAACAACTGTTGTAAAGTGTTAATACAAAGCAATGTATTTTCTTGAATCCCAAATTTTAATTGCAGATCACAGCTTGTCTGACAATATTAATTGAAGTAATCTCAAAATATTAAGAGTTTTGTGCACACATTTTAAAGTTGTTACAAAATTAAGATGCATATTTTTTAAAAAGAAAATTTAAATAATACAAAGAAATTTTGTTGTGGTTTAATCAATTATTATCGGGAGTCACAAATACTTCTAAAAATTTACTTTATTTTTTTGCTGGTTTCATTAAAAGTTTGTAATAAATTTTCATGTGAAGACTTTAAAGCTAATTGAATGCAATTTATTGAAAAAACAAAGTGATTTTTCTTAGTTCAATAAATTAATTTCAAATAATTGAATATTCAATAAATATTTGATCATGTGAAATGGCCTTTAGCATTGTACACTGAGGTGACAAAAGTCATGGGATAGCAATATGCAAATATACAGATGGCAGTAGTATCGCCTACAGACTGTATAAATGGGCAGTGCCTGGGTTGGGCTTTCATTTGTATTCAAATGATTTATGTGAAAAGGTTTCTGACGTTATTATGGCCGCACGACGGGAATTAACAGACTTTGAACGCGGAATGGTAGTTGGAGCTAGACGCATGGGACATTCCATTTCTGAAATGGTTAGGGAATTCAACATTCCGAGATCCACAGTGTCAAGAGTGTGCCGAGAATACCTAATTTCAGGCATAACCTCCCACCATGGAAAACGCAGTAGCCGACCGCCTGCACTTAATGACCGAGACCAACGACATGTGCGCAGAATAGTCAGTGTTAACAGACAAGCAACACTGCGTAAAATAACCGCAGGAATCAATGTGGGACGTACGACGGACGTGTCCGTTAGGACAGTGCGGCGACCTTTGGCTGTGTTGGGCTATGCCAGCAGAACACCGACTCGAGTGCCTTTACTAACAGCACGACATCGCCTGCAGCACCTCTCCTGGGCTCGTTACCATATCGGTTGGACCCTAGACGACTGGAAAACTGTGGCTTGGTCAGATGAGTCCCGATTTCAGTTGGTAAGAGCTGATTGTAGGGTTTGTGTGTGGCACAGACCCCACGAATCCATAGATCCAAGTTGTCAACAAGAAACTATGCAAGCTGGTGGTGGCTCCATAATGGTGTGGGCTATTTTTACATGGAATGGACTGGGTCCTCTGGTCCAACTGAACCGATCAGCTTGGAGACCACTTGCAGCCTTTCATGGACTTCATGTACCAAACAACGATGGCATTTTTATTGATGAAAATGCCCCATGTCACCGGGCCACAACCATTCGCAATTGGTTTGAAGAACATTCTATACAATTACAGCAAATGATTTGGCCACCAAGATCGCCCGACATGAATCCCATCGAACATTTATGGGACGTAATTGAGAAGTCAGTTCGTGCACAAACTCCTGTACCGGCAACACTTTCGTAATTATGGACGTCTATAGAGGCAGCATGGCTCAATATTTCTGCCGGGGACTTCCAACGACTTGTTTAGTCCATGCCACGTTGAGTTGCTACACGTCGCCGGGCAAAAGGAGGTTCGACACAATATTAGGAGGTATCCCATGACTTTTGTCGCCTCAGTGTATATTATATACATTGTTTAGTATCTTTTGTTTTAATAAGTTGCAATTTTATTTCTAAGGTGTATATTTCTGTAGTTTGTTACAAATCCACTACATTTGATTACTAGTGATTTTAAACTAGACTGCTGTTTTTTTATAGTATTCAGTTTTACTTTCAGGATTCCGCTTTCATGATTAGATCTTTTTAGTATTAAACCTAAAATTATTAGACTTTATATATGGTTATGTTTCGAGCAACAATTAAGTTAGGTGGCTTTTTGATGTTCAGTATATACTATTTTAATCGCAATATTTCTGAAAGGAAAAAATTAAGCTACTTTCTCAGTTTTAACTCCTGTTTGTAAATATTATACAATCTGTATTAAGTCCTGGAGACACTCTACACTATCAGCAGTTAGTATTCTGGCGCATAATTTCAGTTAAATAAAATACACGACTTTTAAGACACATTTTTTGACGCATATACATGCTTTTGCTATAGCAGTCGCAGGCCTTCATCCCACCACGCCGCTAGATTCCACCATTGTCGCTTACTTGCCTGTGTTATTGGTATAGAGCTGTCCAGTATTCTCTTTTATCGTATTTGCCACAGTAGCTAGAAATTGCAAACCCAGCAAACAGTTTGTGGCACGTTAGCAAATAACACTGCAACAGCACACATTGAACCTCAATTTTTAAAACTACGCAATTAAACTGTGAGAATACGCCTATTTTAATTTGGCTTCGCGCACATTGTAAACAATGATGATTACTGAAAATAAAAGTGCAGCACCAAGGAAATAGTTTCCGTTCCTTTCCCGATAGAGCATTTATTTATTTATTGGAAAGAACTTACGAGATATTTTATAATGACCAAAATGTATCTATTCTTCCCTACGGTGATAATGTATTCACATTATCATAGTTTTGTCGAAAGGCCTGTTTCATATCTTCATACACCACACAAAAAACACACTTGTCCCTGGCCAGCATAAGGCTTCTGCGGGCCACACGCGCACAAGCATGTGATGCGTTCAGTGTGTGTGATGCATGTGCACCGAAGCCTCGAGGGCTTATGAATGATTTGAAGGGTTTTGTTAGTTTTACATAATTTATGTATAATTATTTTGCCAGTGTACTCCTGTGCACATTTTTGTGATTTGAAGAATTTCATCAGTTTTAAGTAATTTCTGTATAATCATTTGTCTGTCATGCCATTTTCAACCAAGCTCATATTACATCTGTTCTTTTGTGATCCACAGGGCCATCACTTCCAGCAGTGCGCACATGCTCCGCTTTCGGCGGCCATTGGGCAGTCTCTTCTCTGATCTCGTACCTGATGGATGCGAGCTGCATGGCCTACGGGGGCTTCAACTTTGCACTTCAATGATCTAGTCATTCAGTTTACTTAAATTTTCTGAAACCTTTTCCATTTCGCCTCTGAAGTTGGCCTTTGGCCCGTACACTTTTCGGGGGCTCTTAATTAATAATTGTTGTCACAAGGCCTATTGTCTTTTTGTGAACTTTTACTTTGCACCCGAACTGAATCAGACAGGGCCTCACGGTAATTTGGTTGCAGCCGCTTTGCTATTTTGCAGTGTAACTTGTTTGTGTGTATTTTCTGTGCCACCCCGAGTAAAGTTATGTAACTTTTTTTTATTAATTATACGATTGATGGCATCCGATTCTGACGAGCACGTGGTCGACTCCATTTGTGTAGTGTAGCACCCCTCCCGTTGTATAACAGCGCAAGGCGTGTTCTGCAGCCAACAGCAGAACAGAAGACTAAGTATGTATTGGTCCAGTGTCAGATAAGTAGCCAAGTGGTGACGTCACCCCCTGCAAATGTCTCGCCCTACCATGTGGCGATACACATTTTAACGACCTGGCACCCTGGGAATTTAACACATGACCCTTTCCATTTAATACTAGTCGACGCCAGTAACAGTATATATATAATTTATTTAATGTTTACACTACAGCTGTATACTGTTCAAGGTAAGCAGAATATCATCTTGCAAAAATTATATATGCAAGTATTATTTGTGTGAGAAGTGTTTGTTGTGTGATCAGTAAAACCATATTTATTTCTGTTATATATAACCAAAATATTTACTGGTAACTATTCGACTTCAAAACTATTCACATGTTATTAAAAATTTTACTATTCAATTTCAAAATATTCGAACATCGAAATTCACTATTTGCTCACCTCTAAATGTTTACCAAACATATAGATAATATTGAACTATGTAAAATATTAACCTGAGGGCTGAAACTTTAGTGAATATGTACACGCGAAAAGAAATGATGCATGAGATTTTGAAGGCATAGCCTCCAAATTTTGCTGTTTCAAAGTATTTTTTTTTAAATTGTTTCAATTTTATATTTTGAAGTGACTTTCTTAATATATTAATTATAATTTTTGAAGTTTTGCAATTGTTTAAACAAGTTAAGCTCACAAAAGATTTTATTTTTAACAAGTGATGGGATGATTCCACTTTTTACTGGTTCTGGTCTCAGTTCTGGTTCCTGAAGTTCATTTCTCAATACTAGGGTTCTAATTACATAGTTTTGCCATGGGCGCAAAAGGTCCAGAAATTCTTGGAAAGGAACATGTATTTCACCTGTTAGTAGCATATTTGTGGTGTGGACTCTTACTAGTTTTTTTTTTTTTAAAGCCTGTAAATCACTACTGGAAATTAGCACATATAATAATTACAAAGTACATTTTTGCCATTCAAAACATTGCTGAAATTATTCCAGATGCACAACACAACTGGATCTTCGCGTGTGCATTGTCTGAACTATTGCATCACTGCTCACTTTTGTTGCGACGAGGACCTTTTGCACAATAAAGCGGCATTTGTCTTAAGATATAAAAATTAAACCAAAATTATGAGACACCAGTAAACACGTGTTTAAACGACATTTTTTTTTTTAAACAGTGAATAGTTTAAACAAGTAGTCACAAAGAACTTTTTTTTGTGAAGATTCAATATATAGATTCCGTCAAATAGTTAGAGATGCCATCACCGGCGCTGTGTAATGCACTGTTAGCCGCCATATTGTATGATATTTGCACTTGGTTTTTGCTAAAAATATTACGCGTCAAGCCCCACTATTGTGAATTTGCGAACTCCACTTATTCTTTAATTGCAGTTAATAGTGGGTAATGGATAAATAAAACAAAGAAATGCCTACCGCTTGTGGTCTGTTGAGTAATGGCATAGCACGCACTGTCACAAATGTAAACATTTAACCCTGCTCAAATAATCGGGAGACACAAATGCCACTGTGCATTGTAAAAAGGCTTGTGTTTCAATAATAGACATTGTTTCTGAATAATGCAAATGTTTCTTTTGCAAAGTATGCAGCCATTTGAGGTCTTCTGGACACCATAATGTCAGTTTTATAAAGTGATAACCTCATTTTGTTTTTTTTTTTTTACATTTAATTTTAGGACCCCTCTTTTGTAGCGAATGGCAAACATTTAGTCGTGTAAGTATGGCGATTGTGTGACTGAAAAACATTATATTGCAAAATAATTGGTATGAAAATATGTTATATTTCTTTCATTAGTGATATAGGTCAAGTTACTTGTAAATCCTGTAGAGTTGAGTTGATTCAATTCCTTGATACCGTCTATTCTTCCAAAAAATGAGTACTGAGTACCTATAAAGGCGATTCTCTGAGTAAACGAGTCTGCATAAAACAATGTACTGTACATTAAACTATGCCGCAAAACCTTACTTGAATATTCTGTATTACGAAATACTCTATACAACAAAACGTAAATAAATGTGATCTCGGCCAAATGCGTACCTAATTTGCCACCATTTACCAAAATGAATTACATTGGTAACTGTAAAATGCTCATAACAAATGACAGTGCAAGTCAATAAATAAATAATGTGAGCTTGTAGGTGACATATCACATTTAAATGTATTTATTTCATGTTAGAATTGCGGTATTCCTATTAACGTAAACGGGGAAACAAACTTTTTTTTTTGGTGTGCATCAAAGATGAGTGGACATGCAGCACTTTAAAAACAAAATTGTTGGCCATTTCTCCACAACACTGGCGCCGGCAGACAGGTTTCAATGCCGCAAGTGTCAGTCTACATCATTGGTGTGCGTATGCAGTCGTTACATTTTCCCCCTGTTATCGGCAGCTTTTTACGCTGATGTGTTCCATTCTCGTGTTTAACATAGTTTTAAGGTTTCTTTACGTAGTTGGCTTTCTACACGTGTGTGAAATAAGCATCTATCTGAAAATGCTGTGGCAAGTTAAAAAAAAATTTTTTTTTTTTAGTAATTTTAAAAATAAAACGGCAACCTTTCAACACGTCCCAACCACATCCCAAGCATTCGTTTAAAATCTGGTGGAGGTTAAAAACGTATGTGCTTTAAATAAAAGTATTTTGTATAGCTGTCAAGAAGGAAAAAAATTTTTCTCAAAACTTTAAAAATCTTCAACCAACCAAGATACGCGCTCCAAACATAACCTACAAGCTGGGGAAAACCCAGCAACAGATGATTTTTTTTTCATAGGTGAATTTGATATAGCGAAATTAAATTTAAAAAATGAAGCTGTACATTTTATGCTAATGCAGCAATACATTACAACTAGAGCTGGGCCGATCACCACTTTTGCAGATTCTTATGATACCGAACATTTGTTGCAGATCCTGCCGATTTTTTGGCTGATCAGTGCTTTTTATCACTGAATAAGTTCCGAATTATTAAAAATTATCAGGTGCAGGCCTATAACCACATTAGCAAAATGTTAACTATTTACACAAAAAATTTATAATTATTTACAGTACCACACAATTTGCCAACATTTTTATATAGAAGACGTATTGAAGTAAAAAAAAACACATAAAAATTTATTACAAACTTTTTATGAAACCAGTTTAAAAATAACAAAAGTAAATTTTTAGAAGTATCTACGACTTATGCACGGTACAAAAATAATTAGTTAAACAACAACAAAATTTCTTCATTTTAATATACACATTCATTTTTAGAAAATATGCATTCTTATTTCGTAACAACTATAAATGTGTGCGCACAACTATATTATTATGAAATTACTGACATTAATACTGTCAGAAAAGCTGTGATATGAGACAAATTATGGATTCAAGAAAATATAGAACATGTTCTAAAAGAAAATCTTGAAAGAAAATGACACATTCAAGAATTGAAAGAGAAAATGGCCGTAATTATGACAACATGTAGCATTGAATATAAATTGAATTCAATATATATTGCAGGTAATTAGAAGCAAAATTTTATTGTGTGAAAAGGCTTTAAGGAAAAAAAACAACACATTTTGCATTCAATAAATCTTGAAGTATGTAAATGAAAGTTAAAAAATGGCAAAAAGATATGCATATAGGATGCATATTTTTAATTTAATTTAAATTATAAAGAAAGTTTTAAATTTGACGCGTGACAGCCGGTAAGCTTGGCACGTCACCTGGTCTACAAGGGGGGCTCTTATGCGGGTTTAGGTCGAGAAAAAGGGGTGGAGGAAAAACGAACCATGATAGATGTGCATTTTATGGTCCCAAAGATATGGTAAGGATATTCTTGTCAGTGGGATATCTTTGTCCCAAGAGACAACCCCCCCTCCCCCTTTCCCGTGTGAATGGCATCTTACTCCAGCACAAAAAAGAAGAGGAGAGTGCGTGGCATCTACCTGCGGGGAACAACCATTCCCTATAAGCCATTCTTTCTCTAATGCTGCCTCGGACACACACTGTCGCATTAGTTACATGACTCTAAAGTTATCAAGTCATGTTATCCCACCCTGTGTGCTGAAACCTGTGCCCCCTCTCCCCAACTTTTTATTTTCAGTTTAAGCACAATTTATTTATCTTAGTAAGTGGTCAAAATTGAAAGTAAACTGCCATACATTAATTTTTATAAATTTCCTGAATTATTAAAAAATTTGCTGAAACTGTTGCTTTGTATTTTCAGTTCCTTGCACTTGTGTTATATTAAATGTAATATACCTGAATATAAAAACCGAAGCGCCACACGAAGAAACAACATTTTTTTTTTGACAGGAAATTCTAAAACTCTTTCTTTCCTCCCAGAAATGTAAAGGTCATGCTTAAAAAAAATAGAGGGATAAAAATAAGGCAGAAAAACAGACTGGGAGTTCTTTATCTGCGGACTCGGCGGATGACAGCTTAGTTGCTTGTTCAGTGCCGCCTTCAGCCCGCTACAGACAGACGTCGGTAGGGGAGGCGGCCGCTTGCAGCAGAATGCCTCGCCGCCTGATGCGCGTACGCAAAGCGGCCGGCCGAAGAGCTTATCATAACGGCTAGTATTTTACGTTGTCGGCACTTCTGAGGTATATATCACGCCCACCTGTACAATAAAAACAACTGTACCAGTGTGATAAATGTTTAAATATGCATGTTCCGTTATGCTTTTTTGGTGACAAGAGAAAGTCGTATATAATGTTCTGGGGTATAATTTTATTCGGAAGATGTCTTTCTAATGAAATAAATTAATATTTCATTAATAGATTGTCTGACTTTTCTGTAAGAAGCTACTTGAAATGTACTTTGCATTTGCTTAAAGTAACTCAGCGACAGATGTTGACTTTTTTTTTGTGACAAGGGAAGGCAGCATATATCGTTTTGGGGTGTAACTTTATTTGGGCGACATCTGTAATATTTCAACATTTAATTTAAAAAACTTGTTATTTATGCACTAGACATGATTAAAAACCGACTACGCGAAAAATGCACATATAATTGCAAGTTTTGGGGAGGGGGGAGGGGTCAAAATCTGCCCGCAGCGATTTTGCAAGGCTATTTACAGGAACCATGAGGCCTCATAAAATTGGGGTTCTACTGTACAGTAGCTTTATTCCCATAATAAAATTAAAAGAATAAAACGAACACACAACTGATTGGAATGGACTACCTAACATTTTTCAGATACATATACGAAATTTTTTTTTTAACGAAATAAATTTTTTCTTGTACCATACTACTGATGTTCCACACAACACACACACACAATAATAGAATCAGTAATTAATTTTAAAAGTGTATTATTAGAAATATATGTCTCTCACGCACACATGTTACATTAATACAACAGCAACAATAAAAACATTCCAAGAAAATATTTAAAGTAAAAATTTTTTTAATTTTTATAGTTTAGTTTAGTGGCTACGTTCTTTTCAGAGTTTGGTATTGTAGTTGTCATTACGGTGCAAACTGTATTAGTATGGTTAAAATATCATTACACTTCACAGAACCAAACTCCAAAAGTCGCATTTCTATGTACAAAAAACCACTCTACATAAAATTGTTTGCGATGAAGTGGCTGGCTAAAGCGACCTCCCTGAATGATGAACTTGTTAAAATAGTAATAACTAGGGGTCTGCAAGTACTCAGAATTTCAAGTTGAGTTGAGTTTCTGACCAAAACTAGAAATTGAGCAAATTTTTCTAGACATGAAATAGTTGAGATTTTGCTAAAGATTTAATGGTATATTCGTATTAATCATAAGGTCTGATAAATTACGTAAATGATGTAACTCCAATTTAGAAAGTTTAATTTAGCATCTACCTCATATCAGTACAATTAAACAAAACACAGCAACTTAACCTACCTACTCTGTACTTCTTATTGACTTGACAATAGTCCACGGCAAATCACAAACAATAATAGAATATTTTATTTGCCACTAAGGAAATAGGTTATTATGAGTAAACACGACATGCAGTAATCCTATTTATTATGCCATTATTACTTTGTGATAGAAATGTCGAACTCGGTTCCACGATTCCTCGATACCCGCTATTCTTGAAGAATCGTATAATCAAGAATCAGAAGACCAAGAATCAAAGCATCAAAAACCAATTACTACAAAACACATAACCACCTATTTCTTGGTCAGGCTAATTCACTTCGTAACTGAGAAATCTTAGGTAAATCCTTTACTCAAGTTTTTATAAAATGCCAAGATGGTAATGCCTGGATTTATAGTACATCTTCTAAAGTAAAAATTACCAAATTATGTCCCGATAAGACAGCCATGATTGTAAAGGAATATCACCTCTCAAGAACAGTTAAAAAATACTTGATTTATGCCAGTAATTGGATCACACTTGAAAAATTATTCTGTGCGTGAAAATATGAGATGCAGAAATAATCTGAAAATAAAACAGTACTGGCCATGTTCAAATTCACCAATTAGTATTTAGTAGCTTCAGTTCGGTCGCGATTTGGTAGTTTTGTATTTTAGCAAGTTTCGTTACATACTAAAAACTGAAGACTAAAATACCAAGTACGGCTTCATTTTGACAACTAATTCAGGTCACGTGACCTTTCAGTAAATTAAAAGTGCCAATTCGAACAAAGCCTCACTTTTTGCATGACCTATACTTTTCTCACTTAAATGAAAAAGAATGTTTAAAAAAACCTACCACACATCAGATGATGTCAATGATACCACGGCAAAGGACTTTTATAAAGAACATAGCACTTTATAAATTTGCACGTGACAGAAACTAACTT
>NQII01020946.1:0-24316 GCA_002778355.1 Clitarchus hookeri
CCAGAGTGTTACAACCTTCCAAGAAGGAGGGAGGTGCGCAGAACACTGGATACTACCCACACCACATTGCACTGCACTGCATTTGTTCGTGGTACATGCTGGTCTGCAGTTTGGTCCACTGGATGGGCTTATAGTGAGGTCCTTTAGCAAGACAAAGCAGCAGGTTTGTTAAAATCACCGAACATTTTGTGGAGTTTCATTCTGCTGTACACAAATAATTTTTGGTAGTATCCACACTTTCAATGCTAATGAATCCAGTCAAGTGATACCAAAGAATTTCTGTTACAGACTTCAAAAGAGGACCTGACAGAAAACGAAACAAGGCGTCTGACATTTAGAACCTTTTAAGTTGTAGATCTATTCTGTGCTAAATAAAAACAAAAAATTAAACATTATTGCGAAAAGTATTTTATGAGCTCAGTTTTTGATGCAATTGCACTTTCAAAAAGTTCGGTGCAGATCCACAACACCTTCTTGCAAGTACACCTGCCTGTTCAACCAGCTACATCTTTGCACCCTCGCTTATCAAGTTCACCACCTGCATTATATGCCACTGGTAGAGTTTTTCACAATGCAGTCCTGCAGTGACTGTCACTGTCCATTTTCCATCCCCATCCTTCTGGAGTAAGTTGCTCATGTTGAGGTATGTCGCATGTGAACCCAATCACTACAAAAAAATGCTTTATATGTTCAAGAAGAGCAGACTGTGTAGAAGGGAGGGCTTCCAGTATCTAGTATTGCCAACGAAATATTTCTCCCTGGGCTTCATTCGCTGATTCCAGTTGGTTTGTTCTTTGGTACAAAGTTTTGGCGAATTATTAAAGAATTCTGAAGGTGTTACAAATATTTTGCAACCCACCAACATCCTGAGTGTGTTAGTCCCGCTCTGCCATACTCGTAATGTAGCCAAACACAGATTTGATGAGCATGTAAGGTGAATAACCTGTGTGATCGGGACTAGAGTAACTTGTAATAAAATACTGTGTGAATTGGATAAAATACAAACTTTATCGACCGAGTATAGGCTCACGATATAGTGCCACATGTCTGTTGTAGGCTTCACAAGTACTTAATAAATCAGTAAACTTATAAGTGAAATAGTTTTATCGAGGACACTTTACATATTAGTTACACACTTTATACACTTTTTAAATGCTGAAAGAATTAAACTTTACATACACCATTATTTGCAGTCAATTTAACAACGTTTAGTAGCAAACACATGGTTGTTACTCGACTTTGCTATGGCACCGAAAATAAATTATTTGCAGAATGGGTTTCACTCGGTTTCAGTCGTAATCGGGCACAAAAAAAAATGGAAGGGGGGGGGGGGGAGGGAAGAAAAAAAACCAACATATGAGCAAATAGTAGTTTATCATAATAACCATCAGAGATACAACATGTTTATTTTCTATTTACTCGGGAGGTTATAACGACCAGCTGCGAATCGAGTTGACAAGCAACAGGGGACGTTGTGGTGCACATCTTCTCACACTCTTGCATATAAAATACAAGTTGGCAAATACAACGTAATTATGTAGTGAAAAACCACTGATTACTAACTTATTATAGGCTGTGCATGGTAAAGTGAGAACTTTTTAATCCCATGCTTAAAATTTCCTTTCTGTTTATTTGTATCCTTTCGCCAGTTGCTAATATAAAAATTTGTGTGTGACTAATAAAAACATTCTATACTGTTTCTCAAAAGATAACATCTGAGGCCATAATAAAATATAATGTATGGTTATTATGCCTGCAGGGAGCGCCTTAAATTGTGCTCACTATACAATGAATAGCCTATAGTAAACAAAACATCATTAGACGTAATTCGTTTAGCTCGTACTGATTCTTTTTGAGTTCGTCTTAATTGACATAATTAAAAACTCTGTTATGTAAAAATATTAAACACTATTTTTATCATCAATAAGGGAACATTACTTAAATTATAACAAGTTTAAATAGATTTAGATTGCATTACTTGTGGATGTACATATTGTCTGCCTCATGTAAGTTGGCGAGATTTTGACAGTTCGACGAAAGTAGCACCAATGTTTACTTTTCGTTTATGTATCCTTTCGCCATCAGCTGATGGGTCAAGTGGACGCTGTATTTTTTTTTATCAATACGCTGTCAACTAATCCACTTGCCATTGTACTGTAATGCCAAACAAATTTTAAGGTATTTATAGAATTACATCTGTCTAAAAAATTCGTAGGTTATAAAAGTAAAAATTAAAACCTTGCAAAAAATTGAATATTTGCTAACTCTTTATTAACTTGTCCGAGACAACAAATTTGGGTTAACGTTTGCGAGACGGTAGTTGTAACTATTATCACACTTTGGACGTCATAGCTAATATAACTGGAACTGAAAGTAATTCGGGAAACTTTATTAACAACGCGCTTTTATTCGCCAACAACTCAACGATGACTATTAAATGCAAAGCAGGAATTCTGCTTTTACTGATACTAAACAGTTCGAGTTGGAAATGTGAGGCATGGAAAAACGTAAGAATTGCTTAAAAACTATTCACGCGCGTCCCACTTTCTTCGTTTTATTAGTACAATATAGTAACAACACGGAAACAATTAAATGGGTTTTCGGGACAACAACATGGCGATTATTGGATGTAGACGAACGATTACCGGCCCAATAGAAATTACTAATAATAAAAATCGCTGCACACTTTAAAAATTATGCAGAGCTCGCGGAAAGATAAAACTATTGGTATCTGTTATATAGGCTATTAAACACGAAAGCTATTCTTTTCTGGCTGGTAGTGTTGTGAGAAAGAGATGATAGATGGCACGCATGGCATGACAGGGCGACATGCGAGTTATTTGAATTGCTCAACAGGTAGCGTTGGCACCTGCCTCTTCATCACGTCTTTTTAAAATTTGACTTTTTTTCTATTACTGGCTCGGAACGACACGAATTTGAAATATATTTCATCAAATTATTAGAAAAAATAATTTAACAATATTATGCAATATTTCTGTATGCTTTTGGAATTAATATCAAGAACGTTTGGAAAGCATTAAAGGAGAGGGGGATACGACGTGAAAAAGGTTTTGAAGTTGCGTTTCATTTGGATACGGATCGTTTTATTGTGGAATTTTTTTTTGAACACCTATACATAACTACTTTATCACGAAGTTTAGTTTGTAACACTAACAACCACTGCTTTGTGACCACGTAAAATAAAATGTATCAACTAATCTAGGAACTGTTTCTTATCGCGTATTTTCTGCTTGTCTGATGATCGTTGTCAGCGCACTCAGAATAGCCAACGTAATATTTGTTCGTGCATCAGCTGATACAGGATTTTGTAAATAACACTTTGATTGTTTCGTATACGTCAATTGCCGCTCACTAACTGTCAAAATCTCGCCAACTTATATGAGACAGACTCTACAAGGAAATTGATTCCATGAATTCTTAATTTACTCATCAATCCCTGCACACAGCACATCGAATAACACATCTTGTTTCAGTACGTAATTGGTATACTGAAAATTGATTAATTCTAATATTGGCTGTTCTGGGGAAAAGTCTTTTAGTTTAACGTGGTACTTGACAATGAAATCAGAATATAAATCCGCAGACGAACTAAATAGTCCACTCGCAAATTCTTCGGGTGTTTTGAAACAAACCTTTGAAAAATCGCTCTAGGAGTAACATGTCAACCTTTATTTTGAATAACTTGAATACCACAACTATATAACACCATGATTAACTTTAAAGTACGGTATTGTATTATTGAATAAATGAAACTTTAACTTAGTGTCCACTATACTCCTGTAATATTTATTTCGTTTTAAATATGGAAACAGTGAGAGTAGCGATGTATTGGCAACGGCTAGTAAGAAATAGTTTACAGTAAAAATTTTGTTTTGACCCAGTTTTTTTGTATGCTATCTGTAAATTAAATGTTGCCTATTGAAATGTTTAAGTTTTTACGTAGCACTGGTGGAAACACGTTTCATTATTACCGTTAAAAATATCAGTACAAATTACGCTGTGCAGGTCCTAGTGACATGGTGTTTTTTTTCGTCCGACGAAGAAACTTGAATAGGCGGAGCTTGTCGCTGTCTCTCTCGGGAAATTTCGCACCCCTACTAGTAGCAGAAAAATTATACGTGTTTTCAATTTTAGCATATTGCATACTTATTACACCAAAAATAATGATTTTTGAATTTTTAATTTAAAACTGGAACGAGATTTTAATTTTTTAAATACTTATTATAATATATTTAAATGTAATGGCGGGACAGTTAGAAATCTGACGTCGGCAGAAGGGGCGACTGGTGACATGACATGTGTGTTGCTTGTGGCCTAATGAAATATTAATTTTTCTTCTTGCGAAATATACTTAAAATTACCGCATCAAGTTTGTGCACATTGTGTTTATAAACCTACCTAGGCAAGTTTACGATGTTGTGATAAATCTGCATTTCCACAGCAGGAATAAATGTACTTTAACGTTGGTCATTACAGCTACATACGAGAGTATTATTGTTGCCTTTACGTTACGCTGGCCCAGCGCGTGTGACTGCAAATACAGGGTGTGCGAAATTTATACGTTTTAACGTTAAACTGTTTTTAGGACCAAATTAATTATTTGAATGTCATGTCTTTTTATTTATCACAACTTTGTAACTTTGCCCTTGGGGTTTGAAACACAATTGTGTAACGTGTTTATGTGATTTAAATGTTTGCCACAATCCCAACAAAATACAAAGCCCAGCCAGAACATTTTAAATAAATAATTAAATAAACCCAGTAAAAACTAAGTACATATGGAAAGACACATGACCGGAATAAAAGTTACGGTAGGCTTATTTGTGTTCATGTACATCACTATTTTTTTTAAGTTTGTCGCTGCTACGTACAAAAAATAAGCGCCACGAGTTGCGTGCGTGAATTTACTGTCTTTTTCGTTGGACTGGTTGCTCCAAGAGGTTAAATACTACAGTTATTTCCTCCACAGTTGTAACAGGGTTAAACTCAGTCGCGGCAAAGTAATAACATGTATTATATGTAATGTGCTCTGTCATGTATGAAAAATGCGTTAACAATGTCAAATAATAACCGTAAAACTGTCATCAAACTAGACATTGTTAAAAAAAGTCATAAAGATGACCTAAGTATGGTTATAGGCCTAATTTGTGAATATACGAACGAAATGGATTTAGAAATTAAACAGAATTGTTTGCACAGCTGAAAACAGTAAATAAAGCATTTGGCAGTTAAAACATAGAAGTCACATGACAGTGTTTATGTTTACAAGAAGCGGAGGTATACGTAATCGGTTACCAAAAATAGAACTTTAGCAGAGCTTTAGAAATGTGTGAAGTAACCTTGAATGGCCTATACCAACAATTAAACAAAATTTTGGGTTTCTATAATTGCTGTGTACAGTAAATCATCACAATTTCCTTGGTTCTCCTAGAAATGGCATAATAAATACACTGAAGAGCCAAAAAAAACCGGTACACCTGCCTCATATCGTGTAGGGAGGGCCCCCGCGAGCACGCAGAAGTGCCGCATGACGACGTGGCATGGACTCGACTAATGTCTGAAGATATGCAGGAGGCATTGAAATCTACGCCAGTTTGAGAAAGGGTTGCACGTCTGTCACGTTTAATGATTACCGTTAGTCGTCGTTTGTCCCGTTAGTTCACGATCTTTTTCCGGCCTCAGCGATGTCGAAGATTTGATGTTTTACCGGATTCCCGATATTCACGGTACACTCGTAAAATGGTCATACGCGAAAATCCAAATTTTATCGCTACCTCGGAGATGCTATGTCCCATTTCTCGTGCGCCGACTATAACACCATGTTCAAACTCACTTAAATCTTGATAACCTGCCATTGTAGCAGCAGTAATCGATCTAGCTGCCGACTGCATCGCGTTACTCGGATTGGTTCCATACCTCTGTTATTTACATACGAACGCCTATGCCAGTTTCTTTTGGCTCTTCAGTGTATTACCAAAGGTCAAAACATCCTTCTTTAACTATTGAGTTTATGGCATCAGTAATGGTATACATTCTCTCTACTACCATTAAATATTTCTGGAGTTATCACTAATCACCTTTCTGCTAAAATTATAAATAGTAAACATGCTATTGATACATTGTCTTTTTCATTGCTTCCTGTCCTTTTCACGTTTACCCTTCCCTTTTCTTTAATAGCTGCACAGTCTAGTCCATTTGCGTTATATGTCATATTGTGTTGTAGATACACCTCTGCAGGCTGCTTTTATCTTTCATAACCTATATCCCTATCTCCTCACATTTCTCCCTGCAGCACTGTTCTAATTTCTCTTCTCCTTTGTGCGTAACATTCTACATTTCCTTTTTACTTGTATGTCACGATGGTCTATCATAATAAACTCCCTCCTCCTCTGACTAACTTACATGGATCATAATTATATACATTGTTCATTTCAATTATTCTTTGTAGCGCCTTTTCACGCATCGGTAACTTTATCATGCCTTTTCAATATTGAAAAAAATGTCTGCAGCGGTTTTTGTGCCCTCGCATTGTCTCCTCCCCAAACTGATACACTTCCTTCTCTCTGTCAGTTATGTGTACAGCTTATTCACAGTGATGCTGTGGCGACATATTTGATCAGCGCTGCTGAACTTATTACTGCTTTTCTCACGGTTCGCACAGTTACCTTTATCGTTCGCCGCAATCACCATTTGTGGTATTCACCCTGTTTTATTAGACATGCTATCCGGTTAAGTTTGGAGAGATCCACACGATCTGCTACCACCACCCATTGCTCTTTCCCATGCCATCCAACTGCTCCACCAACTTTCCCAGCATACTTCCCCATGCCTATGCCTGTCTGTATCTGCTTATCGTTACAATTTTCAGTTAGTTTATCCGACTTTTATTCTTTCATCTGCACACGTTTCCACTCATTTTCTTATATCAAACTTCACTTGAAGCGCCCTACTATTCGTTGCCATTCCAGTAGGAGCTAATTTTCCTACTCTACCTTACTCTACTTCCCACAGCCTCTCGTAATAGGGTTCGACTGCCTTTATTTGTTATATCTCACGTATTTCTACTTTAAACCATTATTCACGATAGCTTACAGCACATGACAGAGTTTCGATTAATTACGAAATTCTTCATTGTCTAAATTATATTACAGAGTATAACACATGTCCATTCTTTTTTACTTCCTTTTTATATCACCTTCTCTTTCCCATATCCAGTGCTTTCGGATTTTCCATTTCTTTTTTTTATATTCATGACCCGTTTCCACAATTATTTCTTCGTCATTCTCCCTTCTGTCACCCATTACCTAGGAAAATTATATTCCCTAAAAATAACAAATTATTTAAATACATTATTCAACGCAACCACACTGCTGGTCTTAAATATTTCCGGTGTCATATACTATGCCTACATTCACTTAATCCAGGGGATAAGATGAAATCAGACAAATCTGAATTCTTGGTGGTCTTTTCCACATGAATATATAGTGCATAAAGCTGCTGCTTTACATAAGCCACAGGTTTTTTCTTCTTTTTTTTAACCGAACTTACAAAGTATCATCCTCTTCGCAATGCTAGTGAGGAATTAAATTACTTCGAACTTATTTCTCACAACCCTTACATAGGTCTCCTCTCCTAATTGAAGCAACGAGTACATTTCACTTCTTGCCTCAATGAGTCACCACTAATTTTTCTCTAGTTTGCGTCCTTTCCACTCTGCGGTTTTTAGTGCATGAAAACCGTTATGCCTTGCAGTACGCTCTCATTTTGTTACACTATTTCCATTGTTTCCTATTATTTACGAACCCTCCTTTCTTACAGTCTTCAGTAGTATCCTTGATACTATTTATTTTCATACTACCTAAGTACGAACAATAATTATTGTTTCGTCCTTAGCCTTAATGATATTCAGCACAACCCTCTTCCCCATTTATTTCCACATTCAGTATGTGCTTGCTCTCCTGTTTCCATTCTCTATGATCTTAAAACATTTCTCTTCCTAACACTTGTTCCTTTATCCAGTCCTGTTTCTGTTACTATCGCCCTCTTATAAAGTCTCTGAAACTGTTCGTATATTCATTGACAGTCCCTTCAGCTTTCAGTTCTGCTCTCTTTTCCATATCACCTTTTTCCATTCTTCCTCCTTACGTCTCACCTTTTATGACATACATGTGATTTTCTGTGATATCGTTTCCTCCTTCTCTCCTTGCGTTTCGTTAGGGGATCTCCTTTCTTCCAACCAGAGTTTTGTACATTTTAATTTATTATTATTTAGAGCAAGCGATAGAGTTTATTTACCCAGCTTCGTTAAAAAATAATCAATAAAAGTATTCAACTTTTTGTGCTTGTATTAATTACATTAGTTAAGAGATTGTGTTGTAGCTTTACTTACAATAATTACCTTCACAGTAGAAGAAATCAAGGTAGTTCTTGAAGAACGTCTACATAAATTTCGTTACTACAAAAAAAATACAGCACATTTAGGGTAAAAAAAAATTAAAATTGCAGCAGTTGCCTGCAAAAGTAGGTCTCAAAGTGCTTCGTTCTATTATCGTTTATTTTACGTGGATGATGTTGATGTTGCTTATCTTAGGCCGCTGGTTCTTTCTTTTTGCCAGTTCATGCTCCAAACGAGCGAACCTGCGATGAGTGATGACCAGAGGCTGGGGCTGCTCATTTTGGGGAGGACTGTCCGGTTTCTTACGTTCGAAACACGGCAGCACGAAGTAATGTATGAACTCCACCAGGCTCAGGAGGCTGGCGCCCAGGAACAAGCCGATGGTGCTACCCGTCGACACTGAAACAAAGAGACGGATTATAAATGTCTCAGAATGAAATGTGGGGCCGCGGTGGTCTCGTGGCCAGCGCCCGGCCTTCCACCACGGCGATGCGGGCTTGATTCACCCAGATCTACGCTCCTGGGAAACGTGACGGATACTGCTTGTGTGCCACAGTTCTTCCTATCCTTATGCGTCGCTTTTACAGCTCAGGGTCACGTCCCACTTCATACTTCGGGGATGTTGAATAAACTATGGGTCGTCATTCTGTAGATGTTACCCCGCCATAGGGTGCTCCATTCACTATTATTACTATAATTGTTTATAAACTGTTCACTGCTTATTATCCACTTTTAGCGAGAAGAAAGATATGGCTGTATAAATTAAATTTGTGTACCCATGACTTTAGACTGCTAATATAGGGACAACTACCATATGAAAACCGTCTAAATGCTGTAAATGGAAAACGTAATATAAAAATAACTGTCTTTTGTGCTACTGTCTGGGCTTGCATGTAAAACTATATATAGAAACTAAAGAGCAGTCGAATGAGATAAACCTGTCGTCTTGGCGAAATGGCATTGTGTCTGTTCCGTAAAATGGAATAGTGCCCAGCCATGCATGACTGACTTTATACTGGCCATCTTTGTAACATTCGAGTCACAATAGGAAGAAACAAGAGTTAGCGAATTCTATCGTGGTCAGATCGTTGGGACCAGATATATGGGGCACTCCACCTCCGAAGTCCTGCAGGTGATGGGATTTCCACGGGTCACTGTGTCAAGAGTGTATCGTGAGTTCGTGTATTCGGGTAAAACGACCCGCCAGGAAAGACAGACCACAGTGCAACAGTTATTTCACCAGTTCAATACTGGACCATAACAATTTGCGAGCAGCCATATCATCAAGAACCATCTTCTCACTATGGGATATAGAAGCCGCCGTCCCACAAGGTTGCCTCTGCTCACAACGCGTCACAAGACTCGACTATTAACGCGAGCGGGGTAGACAGTGCCAGTGGACCCTCGACGCATGAGGAAAAGGTCGACTGGATGGATGAGTCGAGGTAAATGCTGGTACATGTCGATGGGAGGGTGCGAATGCGTCACCAAGCACACAAAGCAGTGAATCCCTCGTGTCAGCAGGGCACAGTTCACGCCGGTTATGGTGGGATCCTCGTATGGAGATTGTTTACGTGGGATGAAATAGGTCCACTGGAACACGTGCCATCACCCCTCACCGGCGGACGATACAGGGACCTGCTGGCAGCTCATGTGCTCCCATTTATTCGGCTACAGCACTCTGCAGGAGACCTGCACCTACAACAAGACAATGCACCCCTGCCCACCACTACCGTACTGTGACCGAAGGGTTGGATTAACACTCCACGGACTTGAGGTTACTTGCATGTGCCCCAAGGTCATTCGACACATCTGGGATGCTGTAGAGAGGGATGTGTGCCCAGTAGATCCTGCTCCGATCGATCTCCGTGTATCGCGAAGGTTATGCCCCCAGCAGCAGCCTATGTTGACCCGACGGTTGGCATTTGTTTGGAAAGGTTGGCTATATATTGGGCTGGAACACACACATTAATACAACGTCAGCCCAACATAATATGCCATAAAAAATTTGCTACCACGGAATTGTAATGAGATTACTTAGCACCCCTATGACAATAATGGCATATCATCAGAGAATGTCAGATCATATAGCAAGAGTAATTTTTTAAAACATTAATATGTTTGGTTTCAAGGTGGTAAACACTCTGCTGGTAATTGGTATGTATTTTTTCTGTTGGGCCAACGTTGTATAACCGACATTTTATGTTATGTTATAGAACAAACATTTTGATTGTCAGCAATGTCCATTCTTGTATTTTATAAACTAAGAATGTTTTTCAATACCTGAGATTCTTTCTCCTTGATAAATGTTTAGTTGGTTATATATTGTGTCAATGTTGAGAACATAATGGTTTGTAATTGGTACTTAATATTAAGTTGGGCCAACATCGTGTAATCAATATCAAACCAGCAATGGAAATTACTATGTTTCTAACAAAATAAACTAATAAGTTAGCATGTTTTCTTAATATATACGGTTTTATAACGCATAAACCTGGACTTATTTAAAATTAATTCCATTGGGCATGTATTCGTTGATTGTTGGAAAACATAATGCCAGCATTTGGTATGTATACTTCGATTCGGTCAACATTATGCAACCATTAATATGAAACAAGTTTTACACATAAAAACATTAATTTTGGCAGACTAAGAAGTATTTCAAACAATACGCCCTTTCATGCATTTTGTAAAATACGAATTTTTTCCCCCAAATATGAGATCGTTTCTTTGCAATATGTTAAGTTGGTTATATGTTATATGTTGTGTCAATGTTGGGAATGCAATGGCTGGTAATTGGTATTTATTGTTTAGTTAGGCCTATATTTTTAAGTTAAGCCAAAATTGTTTAAAGAACATAATGCCAACAATGGGAATAGCTACAACCCGAAAGTGGCGCTGTGACAGTTAATATTAAATATTACAAAATAGCTAGAAATATACCAGACAAGTGAGTAGCCTTGATAAAGTACTCGTGATCAATGTAATAGAAGAAGTATGGTTCAAAATGGACATTATTAAGAGACTTGTAACATAATACACGACGTTTACTATTCAGTATCATTATTTATTCATCTCTGATGTTAGTCTGCTGGAAGCACTCGTACATCATACTAACTATTCATCTGTCTAGACTGTCTTTTGTTAGTATCTAACGTTTTCATGATTTCGTTGCTCGGGTTTTTAAAACAGAGGATATAGATAATATCCAGAAAAGAAATCTTTTGAACGAGATCAAGCAGGGCACTATAGGACAGAAGAAGATTCTTTCTCGTCACCTGTTCTGTTCCACCCTTTTCTACAGCAGGGTTCAAAGACAAGACATCAACGTCACACTGCAACTCTTTTGCAGTGGTTATGTTATGATACTCACCAACCATGTCCAACTTGTCCCGCACAACTTTACGAATAAATCTCTCACTTGGCAAGTGATCCATAATTATTTCAACCTCACCGAAACCATTTCCATTCCTGGAAAACAAAATAAACAATCACACTATTTAGTTAATGAATACGATTATATACCTTACATTTAATATACATGTGGTCTTAAGGTAATTCAAGAGCCAAATTTTTTGATATATTATTAAGATATTTTGTGATTTCGTGTTATGATGTCAATAGGAACTCGATAAAAATTACCCAATCATATAAGAATAATATTCATGTTATTTTTATCGTAAATATAATAAGTCTTGATCAATACAAATTTCAAAAAGTTATTTCAGTACGTAGTTTAGTTTCCTTCAAAATGTTTCTTGAAGTCAGAGGAATGACTGTCTGCAATTTGTTTGAAATCTGAGTAAGGTTTTACCTGCAGTAGGTATTTTACTTTTAGTTATTTGAATTTAAATTTTATGTAAAGAGTTAAAATTGAAATATGGACGAACTACATAAAATCTCCGAGAAAATATTCACATGATATTCTGGCGAGACAGACAATTATTTTGAGCTGTAGCCCCTTATGTATTTATTTTGTTCACTTTTGATATTTTTACTAAAAATTAAACCGGATGTTTTTTTTTTAAAACATTGACAAACACGGAGCCGCGGTGGTGTCGTGGTCAGACTACTCGAATCACACCGAGGTTAACCGGGCTCGATTCCCGGCGGGGTCGCTCCCGGATTTTCGTACGTGGGAATCGTGCCGGACGATGTCGCTGGTCGGCGGGTTTTCTCGGAGATCTCCCGTTTCCCCCACCTTTGCATTCTGGCGCTACTCCATACGCACCTCGCTTCACCTTCATCAAATCTCTCCACTCCACTCCGACAAACTCTGGCAGGTTATTCCTTATGAAAAAGTAAGTCGAAAACGTTATCACGTTTCCCTTATTAAGGGAGTTGTGCATCTCGAAATATCGAATTTCAAAATGCTTTTCGTTCAAAATATCAGAAACTGCTTGCGATTAAGGAACAAATCAGGGAATGGTATTTTGTAGAACGGAGATCTTACATCTCTGTAAACGCGGTTGGCAATTTCACACCTCTGTTGTGAAAATGGAGATTGGCATCTTTATTTTTGGAGAAAACTTTGTAATCCTAAGATGTACGCGATTTTTAAAGATATCTTATAATTCAGCACGTGTAAATTAACAAAAAAGCAATATTCTCGGAACGCTCTTAGGTGAAAAGTTTTCGAGAAATTTACGTCTCTTACAATTTAGCTTCATTTCAGAAATTTATGGCGTATTTTTGCAATTTATGTTTTACGTTTTGTCAACTTCGGAGCTTACAAACTACCAAATACAAAATCACCACTTGTTAGAAATGTTAAATA
Organism: Clitarchus hookeri; assembly: GCA_002778355.1. Taxonomy (NCBI): domain Eukaryota; kingdom Metazoa; phylum Arthropoda; class Insecta; order Phasmatodea; family Phasmatidae; genus Clitarchus; species Clitarchus hookeri. The sequence continues at coordinate 13,194 of NQII01020946.1, forward strand.
TACACAAACAATGTTACTGGAATAGAAAAATTTGTATCGTATTCACAATATCTATTTCATAAAGCAAGTCGTTGAAATAGTCTTAAAATAGGTATTTTATAATTGCACAAGTTTTGTTTAGGAACAATTTCATGCCCTAATTTTATTTTGTTAATTTTAATTTTGAAACTGCCTCTAAAACTTTCGGGAATAAATACTGTTTGTTTTAAGACTTACTGAAGTTTTAGTTTTGAAATCATGATATTGCAGTTACCACTTATTAACAAAGTCATGGGAAACAACAAATAGTAGTATGCCATGCTAGACAGTTGAATGGCGTGGTGTTTCGACTAAACCATTAAAAAACGCCAGTTACAAATTACAAAAATCCGAAACTCAAAACTAGTAACACGGAGCATGGGGAACCTGTGTGCTATTCTTTGATGAGACCTCTGATGTGCGTGCAGGTTTCACTGTCTATTTATTTTAACTTTATTTCTTTGAACTTTCCGAGGTCTACTTATTCTACTTTAAAAGGCCACATCTATAACACACTTAGCATTCGAGCCCGGGATTTCGTTAAGTGAGTGAGGAGATTTGGGTGGCTCNCCACATCTATAACACACTTAGCATTCGAGCCCGGGATTTCGTTAAGTGAGTGAGGAGATTTGGGTGGCTCTTAACGTCGAGGTAATGAGAGCCGATGAGGGTGAAGCCAAGTATCACTCTCGGGGTTGTTTATCATGACAAACAGTGAACATAACCGCAGTTTGTCGACCGGGGATAGCGTATTTGTGCGCGCGTGAAGGTTATTTTCTTTGTTCGTTTCGTGCATTACTTGGATTCGCCAGTTCCTTTGTCCTGGATTTCGTTATGTGTTTTTTTATTTATTTATTCGTATTTCACTCCTTACGTGAATAGTACATTCTTATCACATGATGCCATCGAACCTTTACAGTTAGAAGATTGGTGCCACAATCACGTGTTATTGTTAGGTTATGTATGTTTTCCCACCAGGTGTCTTCCATCCCTTTCTCTTTGCTGCGCTGTGTACATCAAACACACAATTATTGTGTTGTGAGTTTTAGTTTGTGGACATGTCATCGCGCATCGCAGCAACTTTAATCATGGGCGATGCTCAAGCAGCAATACTGCGTCTGCGATTGGCCGAAGAAAGCCCCAAGCTCGCGCTTGACTTCACCAAGTGTGTTGGTACAGAACCCTCCGAAAATAATTTATTCCATGCAACCGTGCGAGATTTGCCGAAAAAAAAGGTAACTTTGAATGATATTACATTATTGTAGAAATGCCAGATGAACAACTAACAGGCTTCGACAAAGACGCACGTGCAGCCGGCATGCTGAACGTTGAAGATCAATGCTATGATATTATGGCACTGGTAGAATCTCTTGCGAGCAAGTAGGAGGCAACGCAGGTAGTAGCTACCAGCACACGGAAGGTAAATGTATCACTTCCCAAGATCTCCTTGCCACAGTTCAGTGGAAGACCAATATGTTAAAGTTCTAGGGCTGCAATGGATCCCATCACAGACACTTTCTGTTATGATATTCAACCGAGATACCTGGTTCTGACACAATGTGGAATCTTTTCGGACATAACCAGGGTTTTTTTATCCACTGGGGTGGTTGTTGCCATTGACACTCTTAGCGAAACATTTGATACAACAGCTGTAGCTAGTAAAAGTTGATTGGGACTGCCTGGCTTCTCCCAAAAACATTGACAAGTGGGAAACCATTCGAAATGAGTTGTCTTGCTGTTCCAATATGACCATTCCTCGCTATATCACCCTTAGCAGTGCAGACTCCACCTTTGAATTGCATGGCTTCTCTGACATCTCAGAGAAGTAGTATGCAGCTGTAGTGTATCTTCGACAAGTGTGTTGCTCGAGTGTGGTCACCACACCTCTCCTGCTTGCTAAATCTAAGGTGGCTCTTCTCAAAAGAGCAACACTTCTTTGCCTTGAGCTCTGTGCTGCTGTATTTCTGGCTCGGTACTTGCGCTTAATGTTGGATAAGTACTCATAAATGTTGTTCTCGGAAGAGACATATGCTTAGACTGACACTTCAGTTGCACTTTCGTGGATTAGGGCTTCACCACATGTGTGGAAAACCTTTGTTGGTAACCGAGTAAATTAAATTTAGAGCTGCACCTCTATCGATTGGTGGCATCATGTTCCGAGTAAACATAATCCAGCAGATTGTGCCTCTAGTGGCCTCACTCCTGCACATATTCTCGAGTATCCCCTTTGATAGCCAAGACCTGCTTGGATCTGTTAAGATAAGAAGCATTGGCCACTGAGTACACTTCATGATACTAGCCCCACTTGCAATGAAGAGCATCGAACTATTGTGCTGCAGGCCACCTTGACACAATCACCGTTCCTAGACTTAATGGAAACATAGTCAAAATTAAATAAGGTACAAAGAATAGTCACATTGTGTTGCAGATTTAGACAGGCAGTTTGTGCAGGCAGGCCCCCTACAACAGGTCCAGTTCAGTTTTATGAGATGCAAAGGACCCTGTGTATCCTAATCAAGATATCGAAAATAGAATTCGCTGAATAGTTTGCTCGTATTGCCAGGCACCAACCATGTTTTCCATCCATCGAGATGTTGGATCTTTTGTAGATTCTGAAGGCATCCTGAGGGTAGGTGGTCGACTGAATAGGGCTTAATTGCAAGTAAAAAAGAAACACCCAATCCTTCTCCCGAAAATTGTCGTCTTGCAGTGATGCTGATTGATGAGCTTCATTTAAGGTTTTTGCACCCAGGATCCAGATGCTGCAGTGCTGCTTCAAAGAGAATTTTGGGTACTTGGCGCCAGGAATCTCATTTGCAGATGCCTTCATAAATGTATACTTTGCTTTCAAACCCATCCCAAACCCATCACACCTATCATGGGATGTCTTCCAGCTGAAAGGGTGCGCCAGGCCAAGCTGTTTATGAACACTGGAGTTGACTATAGAGGTCCCATCTCCATCACCATCGCTAGACTCAGAAAGCCTTGTGCGTTGTAGGCATACGTATGCCTGTATATTTGTTTTGCAACAAAGGCCATACATCTAGAGCGTGTTTCAAATTTATGAACATAAGTATTTCTGCTAGCCTTTATGAGGTTCGTCGCTCGATGTGGACAATGTGACAACATTTACAGTGAATGTGGCTCCAACTTTGTTTAAGCCAGTCATCAGATGGAAGAAGTGAAAAAATTTCTTGCTGATAGTGGCACTTGCAAGCAGATTGTAGACAGTTAAGCAGAGCATAAGATTACCTGGCACTTCAACCCTCCAGCAGCTTCTCACTTCGGTGGACTTTGGGAGGCAGGTATCAAATCTGTCAAATGTTCATTCTCAAGAAAGTTGTGAGAACCCAGTCGCTGAAATATGAAGAGTTGAGCACTGTTTTAACCCATATTGAGGCAACGCTAAATCCAAGACCTCTGTGCCCATTGCCGAGTGATCCTAATGACTTCTCTGTACTAACTCCCAGTCACTTTATTACAATAGGTCCAGCCCAGATATTACCTGAACTGGACACATTGTCAACTCCAGTCAACAGGTTGACAAGGTGGTCACTCCTACAAAAGAACCACCGTTTTGGAAGTGGTGGTATGTGGAGTACTTTCATCAACTTCAGCCCAAGGTTAAGTGAACCAGTGGCGAAGACAACATACCTGAAGGCAGCCTGGTTTTGGTAAAAGACCAAAACTTGCCCCCCTTGTGTTGGAAGCTTGGCATAATAGTAAAGATCCACCCTGGGGTAGACGGTGATGTGCGCATCGCTGAAGTTCGTACCCAGCAAGGCACCTTCACCAGACCAGCTGTTAAGTTGTTTTATCTTCCCCTCAGATAGTGCACGACCAAGTGATCCATATGTGTACATAAAACCTGATTGTGTAAATATCGATTGTTCTGTTTCATACATTGTATACTGTTAACGGGACTGATTGTGGTTGAAGTGTGGACCCTTGAAGGCGGGCGGGATGTTTGGGCCATGGGTCCGTTTGAACTAGTTTAAATTTCCCGCCATATCGTGGCAACACTGTCGATAGTGGTGCCATCTGTACTGGAGCAGCGTTGCCAGAATGTACTATACAAGTTCAGCTTTGTTTGCGTATCGGCAAGTCGCCACTCGAAATGTTTCGTTAAAATAGAGTTCACATTGTTCTCGAGCCCAGACATAGTCTAAAACTTTTCTAACCAAACTTAAACATAAGTTTCTCATGAGAAGACAGATACTGTGTCAGTGATGGCAGTCCTTTTGCAGACATAAAACTGGGTCACCGACGTAATATATTTTATAAAGTACTGGCAACGCTTATACTTACGGAATATCGCTGGACTTTTGGTAGAAAACGGTGATGTCAGATTCATCGCAACTTTGAAGACAATCACATGGAAGGCCTAGCTGCTCGTTTTCCCACACATCAATCAGCTGCCTAAGTACTTCCTTGTGCTCATCTAAACACCGAAGTCCTGCGAGGTCACAAAATTCGTGTTTTTCTGGAAAATAAACATTTGGGAATTGCATTTAAATAAACCAAGAAATTATATCAACACCGTATTAATATCGATTGACAATCATCAACACCAAGTCAAACTAAAAATGGTGAAAGTAATTAGTAACACAAGAGAGAATCCGAAGAATCTATTAATTTTCTATGCTTATTTCTTGGAGGCATACTGATTATACAGCTTATATGTTGAAATAACTACTAATTAAAAATATTGCATTAAATTAACACAAGACCGAAATAGGATTCCAAACCCCTTTCCCCAAAATATATCATCCCCTCTCCTCTCCAGCATCAAATCACATCACGAAATTAACCAACGGGATCAACCGGGATAGAATATAAATCAAAGGAAATAATTGAAAAGGAAATCATCGTAGTCTTCACAAAAACCCAAAGGAGGAAATAATTAAAAACATTTGAGTTCGTTGTGATCGAACGAACTCCAACACAATATAATTACACAGAAACCAGCAAAAATTCAATTGGAAATAATAAATGATAGTAGTTGTAAATACAAAAATTTAAAGTCTTACCACAACATAAACAAATAATTTACAACGAGAACCCAAGAAAACATTGGGATACACCACATAAATCTGGAATTTATATTTTTTCAGACTCCAACACAATACTAGCCAAGCCATTGAGAATTATCATAATACAACAGAGACCAACATAAACCAATACAACAGAAATAAAAATATGCAAGTTAACAAATGAAACCATTCCGATACATTAAACATTCCAGCAGGGATCACTAAAATATAACAGAATACATAAATCATCAGAGTGCAAAACAAACCATCAACATTCAATAATTTGTGAACGTATTTCCAAGGCATATTCAACTTTGCACTTTAGTTCACTCATATCAAATATATTTCGACAACTAAAACAAAAAAACGCCCCTGTTGTTAGTGTATTGTTGAGAGTATTGTAATCTGGCTGTTGGTAAAACTAAACAAATTATCAAAATTTCCAAACGAAGCTACTTTTTTTTTATCTCGAAACTTCCAACACTCGTGGCCATACTCCAAATTCCATTCATTTGTGACATTTTTGTTGGGGAACCTTTTATTTTTTTACCTGTATTGTCTCTTTATATTGCTCATTGAGCAAAATTTTCAATGAGGTCAAACTAATAGAAATTAAATAATGTTTAAGATTGTATGTCATCTTTCGAATAAAAAGCAGTATTTTATTTTCCGTAAGTATAAATTCTAATTCCTTGGGACGACCACGTGATAATATTCTTACAGGATATGTGAGAAAAATCGCGTGAAACAATTGCATCGAAAAGATTTAGTGAGAACAAAAATCACCAACTTACTTGTTCCTGGCATGAGGTGAGTNGATTACCTGGCACTTCAACCCTCCAGCAGCTTCTCACTTCGGTGGACTTTGGGAGGCAGGTATCAAATCTGTCAAGTTCATTCTCAAGAAAGTTGTGAGAACCCAGTCGCTGAAATATGAAGAGCTGAGCACTGTTTTAACCCATATTGAGGCAACGCTAAATCCAAGACCTCTGTGCCCATTGCTGAGTGATCCTAATGACTTCTCTGTACTAACTCCCAGTCACTTTATTACAATAGGTCCAGCCCAGATATTACCTGAACTGGACACATTGTCAACTCCAGTCAACAGGTTGACAAGGTGGTCACTCCTACAAAAGAACCACCGTTTTGGAAGTGGTGGTATGTGGAGTACTTTCATCAACTTCAGCCCAAGGTTAAGTGAACCAGTGGCGAAGACAACATACCTGAAGGCAGCCTGGTTTTGGTAAAAGACCAAAACTTGCCCCCCTTGTGTTGGAAGCTTGGCATAATAGTAAAGATCCACCCTGGGGTAGACGGTGATGTGCGCATCGCTGAAGTTCGTACCCAGCAAGGCACCTTCACCAGGCCAGCTGTTAAGTTGTGTCCTCTTCCCCTCAGCTAGTGCACGACCAGGTGATCCATATGTGTATATAAAACCTGATTGTGTAAATATCGATTGTTTTGTTTCATACATTGTATACTGTTAACGGGACTGATTATTGTTGAAGTGTGAACCCTTGAAGGCGGGCGGGATGTTTGGGCCATGGGTCAGTTTGAACTAGTTTAAATTTCCCGCCATATCGTGGCAACACTGTCGATAGTGGTGCCATCTGCACTGGAGCGGCGTTGCCAGAATGTACTATACAAGTTCAGCTTTGTTTACGTATCGGTAAGTCGCCACTCGAAATGTTTTCGTTAAAATACAGTCCACATTGTTCTCGAGCCCAGACATAGTCTAAAACTTTTCTAACCTAACTTAAACATAAGTGTCTCATGAAAAGACAGATACTGTGTCAGTGATGGCAGTCCTTTTGCAGACATAAAACTGGGTCACCGACGTAAAATATTTTAAAGTACTGGCAACGTTTATACTTACGGAATATCGCTGGACTTTTGGTAGAAAACGGTGATGTCAGATTCATCGCAACTTTGAAGACAATCACACGGAAGGCCTAGCTGCTCGTTTTCCCACACATCAATCAGCTGCCTAAGTACTTCCTTGTGCTCATCTAAACACCGAAGTCCTGCGAGGTCACAAAATTCGTGTTTTTCTGGAAAATAAACATTTGCGAATTGCATTTAAATAAACCAAAAAATTATATTAACACCCGATTACTATCGATTGACAATCATCAACGCCAAGTCAAACTAAAAATGGTGAAAGTAATTAGTTACATAAGAGAGAATCTGAAGAAATTATTAATTTTCTATGCTTATTCCTTGGATGCATGCTGATTGGACTGCGTATATGTTGACATAACTAGTAATTAAAAATATTGCATTAAATTAACGCAAGACCGAAATAGGATTCTAAACCCCTTTCCCCAAAATATGTCACCTCCTCTCCCCGCAAGCATCAAATCACATCACAAAATTAACCAACAGGATCAACCGGGATAGAATAGAAATCAAAGGAAATAATTTAAAAGGAAATCATTGTAGTCTTCACAAAAACCCAAAGGAGGCAATAATGAAAAACATTTGAGTTCGTTGTGATCGAACGAACTCCAACACAATGTAATAACACAGAAACCAGCAAAAATTAAATTGGAAATAATAAACGATAGTAGCTGTAAATACAAAAATTAAAAGTCGTACTACAACATAAACAAATAATTTACAACGAGAACCCAAGAAAACATCGGGATATACAACATAAATCTGGAATTTATACTTTGTCAGACTCCAACACACTAGCCAAGCCATTGAGAATGATCATAATACAACAGAGACCAACATAAACCAATACAACAGAAATACAAATATGCAAATTAACAAATGAAACCATTCCGATGCATCAAACATTCCAGCAGGAATCACTAAAATATAACAGAATACAGAAATCATCAGAGTGCAAAACAAACCATCAACATTCAATAATTTGTGAACGTATTTCTTAGGCATATTCAACTTTGCACTTTAGTTCACTCATATAAAATATATTTCGACAACTAAAACAAAAAAGCGCTCCGGTTGTTAATGTATTGTTGAGAGTATTATAATGTGTCTGTTGGTAAAACTAAACAAATTATCCAAATTTCCAAACGAAACTACTTTTTTTTATCTCGAAACTTACAACACTCGTGGCCATAATCCAAATTACATTCAATTGTAACATTTTTGTTGGGGGAGACTCTTTATTTTTTTACCTGTATTGTCTTTTTGTATTGTTTCTTGAGCATAATTTTCCATGAGGTCAAACTAATTGAAATGAAATAATGTTTAAGATTGTATGTCATCTTTCGAATATAAAGCAGTATTTCATTTTCCCTAAGTATAGATTCTAATTCCTTGGGACGACCACGTGATAATATTCTTACAGGATATGTGAGGAAAATAGCGTGAAACAATTGCATCGAAAAGATTTAGTGAGAACAAAAATCACCAACTTACTTGTTCCTGGCATGAGGTGAGTTGTACAGTTGCATTTTTCCAGCTGTGCTTTTTTGTGACACATGACGATGCACGAAGTGTAGCTGTAGTAAGGGTAAATATCAATGTAGTTTTCTTTAGGGAACCGACACTTTCTCTGCTCAATGCTCACGCCCTTGACTTCTGGTTCGTTCATTACATCAGCAATGTAGAATCTCATGGTCCTTCGCTTGCTCAAGTCGACGTTATAGGGCGTGGTGACTTTAGTATTGATAGTGGGCACATCCTCTTGTGACATCAAATACACCTAAAATAATGTGGTATATTTGTAATATGCATTTGACATATATATATTAAACATACATAAACGCTTATTCTGAACTTCAGTTCAGATAAAAATGTCAGATGGTCCATTACGCAAAAATTATAAAGTAACCAAAATACGAAGACTTCAACTAGAGAAATGCGCGACCTTCAAATGACATATTTTCAAATGACTCGCCAAAGTTTTTAGAAATTATCTCTGACAAAACAACACATATTTAAATAATGCAGCGATTTCTTGAAAATAAATGTATCTTTTGTGAACATTTGGCAATTACATCACCTTCCTATATTTTTTTAGGGGAGGGGAACGGGAACTTTACCATTTAAAAATTTGTAACTGTTTTATATAAATCGTCTGCCTGAGAGTGTAAAGTCAATGAAATTTTTTTTGCTGATGTAAATGTGATCATTTGTTTACATTATAAATATTTCTGTTGGTCCGATTTCCAAAAACTTTACGATGATGTATGGCGTCCCTATTTTACTAAAGAAAGGGGGTGATTTTAATAAGAAAGTCACGAATTTTAGTTCCTTAACCAAGAAACTACTTTTCAATATTTTTTAGTTCAGTTTCACGTAGCTTGTAATATTAAAAAAATATTTGAAATATCGGTTTCTAGAGATAAACACTTGTGTTAATAAAGGCCTTAAAATATAGTTCGCTTTATCTTTTAGTATATGGAACCAACAGGTGTTCATAAAATAACAGATGCTAGTAAATAGAAATAGTGGATTCGGGTGCATGAGACAAGAATAAAATGCAATGTTTTTTTTGGAAAATTACGTGCAAAATATTTTAAAAGAGACAACAGAATAGCTAGAGCTCTGCCAGCGTACCTGTATCGTCCATACTGGACGCTTGTAAGCACATCCTCCAGTGCTCTTGTTCTGTCAGTCCAATTGAACAGCTGCCAAATTGAATTTTGTCTTTGTTGGTACTCTTCATATCTCAGGAAGTCTGTTTATTTGCAAAGTCATCGATGTTTGACCATTACCCAAAATACTGGAGATAAACCAATATTTTGAAAACTGATTTGCTTAAAATTTGTGCATACAATAAAATACAGTGCCGGACAATAAAATGGCACAAACAGAAGGATGTATCGGATAGTACCGGAACTTTATAGAGGTAGTGATACAAATGAGTAATACACATGATCAGAAAAACAGAGCAGCAGGAAAATTACATATGGATCTCTGGTATGCTATCCAGTCATCTGCAATACGCCTCACACCCCCTCGTGCCACAATACATGGTGCAACATGGTCTGGCAAGGAGTCCAGCAGATGCTGGATATTGTCCTGAGATAGATAGGCACATACTTATTTGACATTTTGTTTCAAATCCCAGATACTGTGTCATTGTGGCAGCTGGTGTTTCAACTGGTCTAACACATGCTCATTTGGCGACATGTCAGGGGAGTGAGCATGCCATAGTAGTGTTTGGACATGACGAAGGCAGTCCTGGGAGACCCGTGCTGTGTGTCATCGGGTGCTATCCTGCTGAAATATCAAAATTAGAATTTCTGCCAGAAATGGGAGCAGATAGGGGTGTAGGATCTCATCCATATACTGCTGGACCATCAATGTTTTATATAACGTGACGAGGGCAGAATAACTATTGTAGGCTTTGGTTACCCAGATCCTAATGCCTGCTGTGGGGGAAGTGCGAAGCTCGATAGCGAGATTGGGATTGTGGTATTCACCAGAGGCCCTCCACGCCTAGACACGATGCTTATAAGTCCTCTTAACCAAGAGGTGCTCATCACCAAACACCATACATCGCCAGTCTGTGATGTTTGCTGTGATCTGGCAACACTGCAAATGGAGCTGCTGTTGTTGCAGAGTTAATGGTAGCATACATAATGGGTGCTGGGATTGCAGATTCACCACTGAAAGGCATCGGAAAATTATTCGTAGGCACACAGGAGCCCAAACACTGGCTACTATCGTGGAATGGGTTGCCATTGGATACCTCCGCGCCTGGTACACGATCTGTTGATTATCTCGACTGGTGGTTGGTCTCACTCATCTCGAGCCCGTCCTCCATGTGTGGGTGCCTTCATGTATCCATTGGTCTCAACAAGTATCTGACAGTATGATCCGAACGATCCATATGGTGGTCTATATGGCGACACGACCATCCTTCGGTTTTCAGCCCGATTATGAGTCTTTTTTCGAAGTCCATCGATTGCATAAAGCAATTTATTTGGCATATTTTCGGCATTATTCTTCACTCTGCATGCTTGATTGGTATTGTATGGTGTTTGTTGCGTCAATGCGGCTTCGACTACATGCCAGTGTCTACCACCGCTGGTCGGTGTTTGTAGTGCCACTGCCAGGTGCGTGGTCAAATGCAAATGCACCAACATG
>NQII01020947.1:0-11193 GCA_002778355.1 Clitarchus hookeri
TTGAACACTTATGAAGAGTGATGTGTGCGAATGAGTATTCCCAGTTTCCATTTCACAGTGGTTCTCTCACACCATACCGGTATTTCCAGTACACCTGACGTCCTTTTGATTGTACGTAAACTAGGTATGCACACCAGGAAAACCAACATGTTTTGTTGATTTCCTTTTGATTGTAGTAGCAATAACATTAGTTTTAGTTCATTTTCATTGTGCATAAACTATGCACGTCAGAAAACAACTGTCTTAGTAAATGTTGTTTCCTTCCACACGACCTATCCAACGATACCATATTCGACTCCTGTTCCCATTTGCAATTTCAAAGCTCACCCCCTGTACCCCTACCACCGATATGTTCGGGAGAATGGAATTACTACCAATTGATGATTCATGTAGGGTATAGTTATCACCATTTTTTCGCAAACCCTCGGTGTCNAAGGGATGATACGGGTACTTTGAATCATCCTGTGTGTATATGTATATATATATATATTAGTGTTGTTACGAATGTTGGATTTCCCACATTCGCGAATGCGAATATTGGCTTTTTCAATATGGCGCCCAAAGTATGTGCCCACAAACTCACATTTGGACCGCGCGTTTACGACCGGCCATGTTTAAACCGAAAGTAGCCGATACTGCACGAAGTAAACAAACCGTGATTGCGCGCTCATTAAATAAAGTTAGCTGCTAATAGTTTTTTCGTAATGATTTGTTTTGAGGTTACTTACATTTATTTGTTGAATTTCTATAGAAACCATTGTAAAATTGTTATAAAGTTATTAGTGATATTTCAACATGGGTAAGTCGTATGTTAGCGAAGTTTGGACTTATTTTACAATATGTGATGCTGAAAATGTGAATTGCAAAATATGTAACAAACAATACTCGCGCAAAGGAAGATCAACTAGTGCTATGAGAAATCACCTGGAAGGTATGCATAAAAATGATTATAATTAATTTAAAAAATGGGAAAATGAAAAGTGGAATGCTTCTACAACAAATGCTTTGGCGTCCTCTTTGCGACAATGTACTAAAACCGACCTAAAACAAATGTCTTTGACTGATTGCGTCGAAAAAACTAAAAAGAGGGATAATAACAATGCCAAGTCTGTGGAAATTGACAATTTAATAAGTGAAATGATTGCTTTGGAGGACTTACCCTTTAGTTTTGTGGAATGCGTTGGATTTGTCAGATTGATGAACCACCTATGTCCGTCGTATAATTTAAAAACTTGACAACATTTGACTATGTTTATATGCGAGAATTTCTACGGCAAGGTAAAAGATAAAGTTTTGGAATTAATCAAATCATTTGAAAATGGCGTTTACAACTGATATCTGGTCTGATTCTTGTTCAGGAGTATCGTTACTGAGTTTTACATGTAACGGCGTAACAAAATAATTTGAAAGAAAAATGATTGTGTTAAAAGCAAAGGTATTTAACGATGGCCGACATACTGGTGAAAATATAGCTATAAAACTTGAAACCATGTTGTCATTATGGGAAATACCCAAAGAAAAAGTGCAATGCATTGTTAGGGATAGTGGTACTAACATGAAAAAAAGGTATTTCCTTGTTATTCATTAAAGACATTGATTGATGTCACACCAAATTCAACTAGTTGTCAATGAGGGTCTTAAGGCACAAGATTCCGTTATTGCAGTGATTACAAAATGTAAAAAGATGGCAACTCATTTTCACCACTCAAATATTGCTCAAGATGAACTTGCAGCTCTACAAGAAAGGCTCAATCAACCAAAGCTTAAGATTATACAAGAGAGTGTTACAAGATGGAATAGCAACTTTTATATATTGGAGCACATTTTGAAAAACAAAGATTCGTTGTGTCTTTACGCTTCCACAAATAACAAAATTTCACAACTAACTTCCCAAGAGTGGATAATTGTGGAAAAACTAATTACTTTACTCGGGCCTTTTGAAGAAATTATAAAAGAACTAAGGACAGCCAATATTTCCATATGTTCAGTAATTCCATTATTGGCCACCTTGGAAAAGGTAATTGATGAATTTGATGTGACTGATGAATGCATCGGAAACACGATTCTTATTCTAAAACCAGAATTAAGTCGCAGATTTTCTCATTTGGAAAATTACGTATTGTTTGCTACAGCTACTTTCATTGACCCGAGATACAAAGTGAAATTTTTCAAAAATTCTTTAACCAAAGATTAGGTTGTGAAAACTATTTTAGAATCCATTGGAAACGATGAATCAAGCCTATCTTCTTGTTAAAATCCTAAGCGTGCCAGAATGACTAATCATGGGATTGTAACCTCTGGATCCAGTGCCTGTCTATCAGGGAAATCTACATATTTAAGAGACACCATGGATTCCAGTGAAAGTGAAGGAGAAAATGAAAGTCCAAACCCTATAGAAGTTTTGATTAAAAAAACCATCAATGAATATTTAATAGATAAATGTGTGGAAAATGATGTAGACCCACTTACATGGTGGAAGGTGAATAATAAGAAGTATGTTATTTTCTCCTATAGCCTGGCAATATTTAGTAACACCACTTGCCAGTGTACCTAGCGAAAGAGTTTTTAGTGGGGCAGGGCTTCTTTACACACCCCACCGNATTTAGTAACACCACTTGCCAGTGTACCTAGCGAAAGAGTTTTTAGTGGGGCAGGGCTTCTTTACACACCCCACCAAAATAGGCTGCAAAGAGAAAAAGGCATAAAAACTTTTATTTTTGAAGTTTAATATTCCTCTACTACAATTTAATTACTAAGTGTTTTATGAAACTTGCATAACTTACTTCAGTATATTTGGTAATTAAATTGTAACTTAATTACTATTATATTTTATCTATTATTATTTTGAATTCAAGAAGAAACGTTAACTGGTTTTGTTAAAAATAATATAACTAGAACCTAAGTTAAAATTAACATGTTAATTTGAAGAAGATTATTTTTTGTTTTAATTAAAAAGAAGAAATATTTTTGTTTCCTTTCTCAAAAAAAATATTGTTAACTTCATTTCTAAGCAGTAGATTTAGTGTACAATATGATTAGATACAGAAATCTCTAGTAGATTTAATATTATTTAGATACCTATCAAGTTGCATTTGTGTTGTCACAAAAAATCTCATTTAAAGTGGATTAGTTTAATTAAAAATGTGTTAACATATTTAGCTCCATTGTTTTGTGTTTAAGAAGTTCAAAATTTATTTTTGTTTTCATACAACTGATATTTTAGTTTNCATATTTAGCTCCATTGTTTTGTGTTTAAGAAGTTCAAAATTTATTTTTGTTTTCATACAACTGATATTTTAGTTTACAAGTTTAGGTAAATACTTACCTAAATTTAATTTTTGCTTAGATAAATAAGAATAAAAGATTATTAAAAGCGTCTGTATGTACCTAATGAGTGACATCAAAACTGTTCCCCAATTAAAACTTTTTTATTAAAATATAAATACCGAAATAAAAATATTATAAATCTTAGCAGTTGCATTGTTATTTTATAAATATTTTCATTTTTCATTGCCAAATACATTCGCTACATTTCACATAATGTAATGCGAATGCGAATATTAAAAAACATGTGAATATTCGCAAATGCGAATGCAAATATTCGTAACAACACACACACATATATATATATATATATATATATAATATATATATAATATATATATAATAAATAAACATATATATATGATTTGGTAGCACATAATTTCTAAGGCAAAGTAACTTATTGTCTGCTCAAGGAGAGTCGATCAGCGCCGATCCTCCCACTAGCTGATGCCAGTAGCCTATCACAGCTGTGCGCTTTTGCTTAGTTCACAGTATTACAGTGGCCACAGCGAGTCAAGCAAAATGTTTCTCAGATGCGTTCATAAAATCGTGAAATATTTCTTTAAAATTCAGTTATTTTTTGCAAGAGGCTCATTTTTCTGAACAAATAGTTGAAAATCGGAACTCTGTATCTTTATCCTTTCCTGTTTTACATTGTTATGAGGTGTGCATGACAGCTGGCTTGAACTCACTACTATTTTTCTGAATAAAAAAATATTACACATAATTTTTCTCAAAGGAAATAATATTTCGTACGTATATTTAAATGTTCCCGGTTTGTTTTATAAGCAGACAATAACGAAGTGTAGATTCGTGCATAGTCAACACAGGATAATTCTTAGCACAACACGTCTTCCTCACTCCACACACAGTGTTGATGTCTGCTATAGTCTGTATCCCCAGTGGCCAGTACCGCGGCGGTCTTTGAATGATCCTCACTGTTTTTAATTTCTTGCATGTACAATTTTCTTTGGAATTGTGGTGGTGTTAAACAAATATTGTGTAAGCACTAGTTATTGCAAAGGGGAAGTGGTTCACAAACAAGGTCCATCTGTATTTTGTGTGTGTGTGTGTGTGTGTGTGTGTGCATGCCTGCACGAGTGTTTTTCTCTCACTATATCATTAAAAATAACTTTGCGAAGGTATGAGTTTTAACAAATTAACAGTTAGAAAGTAAGAGCATGTGATGTCGGTGAACATGCAGTACAATTGATATGCAAGGAAGGGAAGAGCTGTATTTCATCTACGTCAAAATTTGTGTCGCCTAGAAAAAATTGTCAAGCTAGTTACAAATTGTTGATGATTTTAACTTCAGAGTGCAGAGAAGTTTGTGTTAAAAATAAGGGAGGGGGGAATTCCAACAAAAATTAGGTGATAAATTACCTTGTCAGGTTTTTAAAAATTCCATTGCAAGACTTTTTGCAAAGTGTTGGTTTTTGTTATAAGAAATCATATGACTGGCAGAAGTTTGTAATGGAAAGGGTGGAAGTTTGTAATGGAAAGGAATTTCATTACAACTGCATGGACAGGGATGAGTTTGTGCTACCATTACAAGCTACAACGCGAAGATGAATGATATTTTCTATGCTACGCGCAACTTTACTAAATGAAAATTATTACATCTACATTTAATAGAAGTTGTTAATCTGTAAATTTAAGTGTCGCTTAATGTTTTTACTGTGAACGTAAAAATTTACCAGTTTGTCTGCGTAGGAAGTTTTGTAATCTTCTCAGTTTCATATAACTTCAGTAAATTTTGACAGTTCTCGAAAAGAAGTGTGGCCACGATGTATCCCTCCACCACAGCTGTTCTCTCTGTGACGAAAACGATCTTTGTAAACAAACTACAAATCCAATGGCAGGCAATGAAAGACTCACAACTTCAGTCCAGTATTTAGACTACTGTAGCTTGTTGCCATCCCCAATTATTTTATTTTTGTTATGACCACATAATTTACTAATTAGGGTTCTGTTTATTTTATTGGTGAGGTGGAGGAACTTTAGTTTAATGTCTTTCGTGAGATGTGATTGTTTTGAGGTTCTTCTTATAAGAGAGTGGTGATTGGAACTTAATTGCTTTTATGATGCATTGGAAAATTCTGTTCATCCAGAAATAACATTCACTTTACTATAACTAAAGTTTTAACTTCATTGAAAGACCTGAACGCGATAAATATATCTCTGTTCGTACCAATGCAAGAAATACTCAACACACAAAAATTGTTGCATTTTTTTATGTAAAGAATTACACTAAAAGGGCATTTATTTAGGCAACGTACATTTGAAAACCTCCCACAAGAACAAAATGCAATAAATACGTCACTGTTAATACCGATGTGAGAAGCGCACAATTTAAACATTTTCAACACAGTTTTAACTTCCCACTTAAAAATTGTTAGTTTTCAATAAAATAAATTAGGGTAAAACAAGGTTTTTTTAAATATCAAACAGATTAAAAATATTCTAACAATAATTTTAAGAAAACTTTATTTACATAGCATACAAACTTACTGTTCACTTCGAAATTCCTAAACACATAGGGAGCTTTGGATGATTATTTCACTAAAATCACTTTTGTTAGCCACTGATATGAAATAATTTGTTTGCTGACTTATCAATTAACAAAACACTTAAGCTATTTCTTGAAACCACCAAATTTAAACTTCGCTATATAAATACTATTCCGCTTGCGCTACGCGATGATCAAAGAAATTGGCGCACCACAGCGCACAACAAACCCCTTTTACAAAGCAGCAGACACGTGTCAAAAATTCATTTCACCGATGAAACTGTTCTAAAAAGGCACCTACGACAAACTACATTTAATGAAATGTGCAAAAAATAATTAACTTCATATATAATATTCTGTGACCACCAGCAAGGAATTCTCATATAATTATGATGGAAGAGAACTCAGTGGCAATGGCTTTTCACCGGGTGGCTGGAGACCATAGACAAGGGATATTGGTGGAGACCTTTCACATAACCGTAATGTTCGCATGTGCTGCAATAATATTTCTAAAATGTTTTTAAAGCCCTTGCTCTATAACGCAGAAAAATCGTACATTAGTCTATGAGCACAATTTTAACCATAAATGTTGTAATTTTCATTAAATTACTACATTATAATTTTTAATGCTGAGTACTATTTCCTTCTACAATCATCGCAGAGACCGTCAACATAATAACACGCATCGTGCAACAACCATCAGCTGACACAGTATTTTGCAAATGGGGTCGTTTACTGTGTACATGCTGTGTAGGTTGGTCACAACGTCTGCCAAATTTTACTGAAGTTATATGAAACAGAGAATAAACATGCAGTCCTCAACTTTCATGCATTCGAGATTCGTACAACTCACTCTTTCATACATGATATATTATCACCTCTAAATCAACTTTTATACGACCGACTTGGTCTTTCATACATCTAGCAACCTACCAACATATTGATATAGCACTGTTAGTTGCCATCTAACACTGCCTGTCATGTTTTCCAGCCTTTGCGGATCATATGTTATGAATGTTTAGATATGGCTGTTATATTGGCACAATACAAATGAGTGCTTCTGTTGAAATTATATATGAATCTCTGAAAAATTTTTGCAGAGTTTTTACAACCTACAAAATAAAATGTTACATTTGCACAACAATTGTACAGAAAGTAGAAAGCATATTTAATTACCTTATTTATCCACATAGTACTTTTATCAAATACATATGCAGGTGTTGAAAATCAACATTTCAGGCAAGAAAGTATTCCACATGCATATTTATTCATGATTTTTAATGATACTTGTTAAAAAATAACGTGTTGGTCAATTGAATATATTATCTTTCTACCAAAATTAATTTTTATTTTTTTATTTTCTTGTAACTTTGGAACGGAACCCCTCTTTATTACATGCATATATATGATTCAACTTTCATACATTCAACTTTCACACACATTTTCAGGAACACATTATGTATGAAAATAGAGGACTCCCTGAGTATGTATGTGCTTTATCAAATTCGGTTTCTAATACAGCCAAAGGTTTCATGTACATTATAATTTATATTACTACAATTCAGATATCAGCACATGTATAATAACAGGACAGGCACTTGACAAATATGGCAACATGGCTCGGTAATGCTCGCTGATAGGCTGACAGGGAGTGGTCAAGAAGTTCTGTGCTGGGTATAATGTATACAGGTGATAGATGATATGCTGCTTAATCTGCAACAAGACATATGCCTAGTTCAGTGATTTTTACATTCAGTTTCTGGATGAATTCAGAAATCTCAGACTCGTCAGCAGACAATTTCTCTCCACTCATCTGTAGGAATCGAATACCATGGTGCTTTTGGAAATTTTCAAACCAACCATCACTTGCACGGAAGTTGGTGGTTTTTTTTTTTTTTGTAGTTCTATTATAAAAAAATTGGGCTTTTTGTTTTAAAATGTCTCTTGAAATGGGTGCATGTCTGCTTCTTTGTTGTTTGAACCAGGTGTGAAGAGCATCCTCAACTTGAGGAAACTCACTCATTTTAAGGGTTTTTCTTTTAATGGGCTTTTCATAAACAAACTTCATTTAGTTTTCAATTTTTTCTCTATTTTTTAAGATATCATATACGTACTATAACAATGCACTAACACATCTGCGACGAAACTGCATTCAGACGTCTAAACAAGCAACTGAGTAGGCATGCGGAGGGACAGGAGAGTGTTTCCTGTCGCGACAGGAACGGCAAACGGTATGGTAAACAAAGTGCTCAAAATGAAGCTCGGGTGACTCAACTAACAGGCGCGTCGGACTACCGAGCGTGTCGGACTGTTAAGTGTCGGACTATCGCGAGTCACCTGTAATTTGAGAATCAAAATTTTGTATTTTGGGTGTATCAAGTAAATTAAATAGCCCAACAAGGTATTGGAAATAAGTTTAATCTCTTTGATAGCTATCAACACATAAATACATGTATGCATTGTACATTATTGACATATTAAAATTAAACAAATATTTGTTTTTAGCGTGCGCCCCCTGGCATTTTGCGCCCCTAGGCCGGGGCCTAGTGGTAAATCCGGCCCTGGCTAAACATGAACATCTGAAACTTATACCAGGTAAGGCTGCATGTGCACAATGTTTTCAAAAGTTGAATGAAACCGTAGAATTAGAGTTTGACGGAGAATAACACAACGATGATGGTAATTCCGAGTAATAATTCATTGCTGTAGAATTGGTTAACCACGCATGTGCTGCTCTGGACGAATCTCCTATTCATTTACAAAAAGAAGATAAAGAATGGAGCAAAAGATTGATAACCTATCATGTAANTTGAGTCATAATTCATTGCTGTAGAATTGGTTAACCACGCATGTGCTGCTCTGGACGAATCTCCTATTCATTTACAAAAAGAAGATAAAGAATGGAGCAAAAGATTGATAACCTATCATGTAAAATTAGAAGGAAATTATTCCAAATAACAATTTAGGCTACCTTGAATTAATAGAATACGTAGTTAAAGGAGAAATTCACACATGCTAGCACATTTGATGAGAAATACATAATTTTAAGTTTGCTGCCAAAATGCTGGAGCATTTTCTAAAACCAAAGCTGAGTTTAAGTGCAGTGAATATTTAGTAAGAAATGCAAGAACTTTAAAGGCAAAACATGGTGTGCTACTAAATGTTAGCAAAAAAAAGTGTAAATTCCTCAAGTAATGAAACCGTAAAAGTTGTAACAGATTTTTACAAGAGTGATGATGTAAGCAGAATCATCCATGGTTGAAATGATTGCGTAACAGTCACATCTCCAAGATGAGTGAAGACAAAAGAACAAAAATATCTAGCACTCTTTAATTTAAATGAAATTTACTTAAAAGTCAAAGAAACTCATCCATGTATAAAGATAGGGTTTTCAAAGATTGCTTCATTAAGGCCCAAGTGTTGCGAGCTAGCTAGTGCCAGTGATACACATTCTGTATGTGTGTGTCCACAGCACCAAAATGTGAAATTAATGTTGGCAGCTACAGTGAGTAAAATGTCATACAAAGATTTAATGAAAATTATTGTTTGTAGTGATTCAAAGAAAGTTGTTTGCTTTCAGAATGCCGTAAATATCCTGGAATTGATGTACTTTATGGAATCATCTTTGAGGAAGATGAACTACTGATTGAAATAAAGTACAAGCAATGGTTTTCAATTGACCGCTGTGAGCTTGACACCTTAGTGAAAAATATGGAAGAGTTTTTGATTCATCTAAAGGAGACGTTGATAAAATTGAAAACCCATCACTTTATTGCAAAATGTCAGTCTGAATTTCTAAAATAAAAGAAAGAAGATATTACTTCTGCTGAGTGCATAATTTTGGGAGATTTCTCAGAAAACTATTCTTTTTTGATGTAAGATGAAGTACAGGCATTTCATTGAGTTAACGCACAAGTCACATTACACCCATTTGTTGTATATTACAAAGAAAGTGATTCCACAAAGTGTGAAACCTTTTGTGTTGTCAGCGACTATTTGACACACAAGAATGTAGCTTTTCACACCTTTCAGAAAGTTCTGCTTCAACATTTGAAAGACAGATTTTCCAACTGGACAAAAGTGTATTATTTCAGTGACGGTTCAGCTTCTCAATAAAAAAAAAAAAAAAACTTTGTTAAGCTGACTAAGTAAGATGATTTCGGTCTATGTGCTGAATAGCTTTTTGTGCCACATCACATGGCAAAACCATATTATATCATCGCCACTAGAGATGTTTGAATTTTATTCAAGCAAGATTTCTGGAATTACATTTTTCCTTATGCCGTCAGAAAATATTGTTTGTGAAGAGAAGTTACTTGAAAGGTGTTTTCAAGAAGCTGAAACCATTCCCTTTTTCCAGTTGATAGAGATAATCTTGCTGTCGACCAATACTCATCATCACAGAACTATTTAGTGGCACCCATCACCAAACCATAATGAGCTGTTTTGCCAGACCTGAACAATTGTGTGCGTTTTATTTATGACGGAGACTGGTGGATTGGAATTGTTACAGGCAAAGAAACTGTGTAGGGAGGAGGAGGAGGAGGATTCAAGGTCATATTTTTTCATCCTAAAGGCCCAAGCACTCACTTAAACTTATAGAGGAATTGCTATGAGTGAAACAAGTGAATATTTTAAGAATGTTGTCACCGCTTGCGGTAGTAATTTTTAATGGAAGAACACGCAACATATGCAACAAACTGAGTGAAATGTAATCAGTTATTTTCATATAGAGAATAGCACATACCACACAGCATAAACACGGAGTTTGTTAAGTGTACAAAAACAGAAACCGTAAGTTAAGAGTGAAAATCTAATTGTGAATGTACTAAAAGAAGACTACAATGTAGACACAGCAGTAAAATTTAATTGACTGGTACCACAACTAGAATGAATTNAAATTTAATTGACTGGTACCACAACTAGAATGAATTAATTTGGGCAGTAATTAGGTATTTGTTATACGTAAAGCTGTTTGTATGTTTTGAGTTTACTTGCCAGCATAAGAACTTATATTGGCACACTCTTCAACTAAAGCAAAGGTAATTCACATTTTCATTCTTTTGACACACTTTAATTAATCATATTCATAATGAAGTGGGATTATATAATGCACAATAGATTAAATTAAAAAATATACTTTAAAAATTTTTTTTTAAGGTCTGTGTACTTGACAGGGTGAAGATAACAAAATGGTACCACTTGTGCTCTATAGCTATTCATCAAGTGTACCGCATATTTAATAAAAAAACTCAATTTTTTTTATTTTGTTTCCCATATAACTCTTTTCCCAGCAAATTTTCATTTTTTCCCAAGTTGGAGACTATTTTTTTCTAGGAAGGAAGTCTTCAACCCAGATA
>NQII01020949.1:9598-21410 GCA_002778355.1 Clitarchus hookeri
CTGATACGTCTAGATACGACTCTGACAGGTGACAGATACGTAATGATCCTGTCAGATCACCTGCACCCATTTATGTCCATTGTGCATTCTGATGGATGTGGACAATTCCAGCAGGACAATGCGACACCTCACACGTCGAGAGTTGCTACCGAGTGGCTCCAGGAACACCCTTCTGACTTTAGACACTTCCATTGGCCACCTAAATCACCAGACATGAACAATATTGAGCATATCTGGAATGCCTTGCAACATGCTGTTCGTAAGAGATCTCCACCGCTTCACGCTCCTATGGATTTGTGGACTGCCCTGCAGGATTCATCGTGTGAATTGCCTCCTGCATACCTTCGGACATTAGTCGAGTCCATGCCATATCGTCTTGTGGCACTTCTGCGTTCTCGCGGGGGTCCTACGCACTATAAGGCAGGCGTACCAGTTTTTTTGGATCTTCAGTGTATTCTTCATTTTGTGCTGATGCCACATTTAATCTGTCGGTAATCTGCCTTTGAACACTCGTTACATGCTCGTCCATGGCCATCATATCGTGAACGATTTCCGTCTTCACGCGATCCATCCCCCTCCCCCCTCCCCACTTCCCGAGCTCAAATAAGTAAGTGTAAAGTATTTTATCTGATCGGCCAACACAACACAATTCTGAGATGAAGCCATTACCAGTTTTGAGGACGAAATGTTTATTATCGTTCGGGTTGGCCATTTCGAATTATTCTTCTACCAAGTTCCATCATTTCTTGGCACGAGACAACCTCCATCGTCGTCTTTGTCAAAACGCAACTCGAGACTACTCTGCCCGAATTTAGATATGCTGTAACTCATTCTCAATGGTCGACGATGAACTGATCGAAGCCATGTTGGTACCTGCCTTTACATTGAGGCCAGTTTTTTCGATCACCAAAAATCCATACCTAACTTTCCAGCACGAAGGACCAGTTATGATGCAGCACACTATATTCGGAAATACACTTCCATGTTGTTATTCATGGGAAATAGCTTCATTTTCAGCACTAATGTGTATGGGTAGAGTAACATGTTGCTTGACAATATGTATGTTACCACTACTATCTTGCAGTGCATGCGGTGCTGATTGCAGTGAATGGGGTGCATGCAGTGCTAATTGCAGTGTGTGTGATGCTGACTGCAGTGCATGTGGTTCTAACTGTAGTGCATGTGGTACCAACTGCGATGCACATGGTGCTAATTGCAGTGCGTATGGTGCTGATTGTGGTGCATGCGGTGCATATGGTACTGATTGTGGTGCTTGTGGTGCATGCGGTGGTTATGGTTGCAGAGAATCAGTGCTACAAATTTTTGAATGCCTCTTTAAAATATCATTTCGAGTAAACTGGCATTGACCAAGTTTACACTAAAATTTTTTAATTGAAGTTTTTATCCAGCAGCCATTTGCTTCATGTCTGAACACACTGTGCAAAGCGGAAAATGCCCTACCTCAAAAGCGACAAAAGAGCTGCATCATTAGTACTTTACGCCCATACTGTTCCGAGTCTACAATGAAACTGAAACAAAAATGTATAAAAGGCAATTTATAAGTTTTTAGGTCAGTTCACCACGATACAAGTCCTACAGGCAGGGAACCAAGCTAGCTAAGAGGCTGGCACACTGTGTGACACAGGCATCAANAGGCAGGGAACCAAGCTAGCTAAGAGGCTGGCACACTGTGTGACACAGGCATCAACACACTGGACGAGGCATGCATGTGGCACGATTTTGCATATCCCCAGCACAAGGATCTTTAAGCACGGCACCAGGCAGACAAGATACTCGCGCAAAACGCCGACGAGATAATAAAATCATCAGATGCCGGGCTCGGAGATAAAATAGCAGTGTGGGGAGTTTCCAACATGATGAAGGGCAAGGTCAAGATGGGCATGGGTGCAAAGAGCTAGCAGAAGGCACCAGTGAAACGATTATTCCATCAGATCGGATTCTGTAAACTCCCTGGTCTCCTTGTGAAATAGAAGTTCGTAAAGCCCAGGGGATCCCCTCATCTTGTAATCGCCGACTTGGATGATCCCACCTGGTAGAATCTCTATTTCATCAGCTCCGAGGAACCATCTATCATTAAACCTGCATATGCCAGATGTCGTATCATTATTATGAGATGTGTACGATCNTCAGCTCCGAGGAACCATCTATCATTAAACCTGCATATGCCAGATGTCGTATCATTATTATGAGATGTGTACGATCGTAGGTACCGACAAGCTAGAGCATTGGATTTGAGGGCTGTCTTCTGTACCTTTTACTTGTATGCCAAATCCATATCCGAAACATCATCTCGGTCTGTACGTACATTATCATGTTTCCGCTTCTTCGTAGGCTCAGCAGTATCATAGATGTCAGTATTCATGACTATGAAAGCTCTCCCATAGTTCATCGAGGTAGCGAGTAATGGGCTTAAAGATTACTTCATTTATAAGGTCGCGCGAAAGCAGTCCTCTCTTGGCGAGCAATTACTTCGAGCGAACCGACTGTATCACTCGATACAGGTCGCTATCAATGTCCGACATCGCACTGAATAAAAATATTTACTTTTGCTCTCTTTTATAGGTTTAGTAGTGAGTCTCCGACAAACAATTTTCGATCCTTTCCAGACGCTCGCAGCAGCTATCCAATGTGTCCCTGCTATGGTTTTGAATATGCGTTTTCGTGGCGAGGTGGATAATCGAGGTAGCGAATGTATGCCCTAAAGAATCTTTCAGCACTTTCATATACATTGGAGAGTCAAACAAACTGGCGTAGGCGTGCGTATGCAAATAACAGAGGTATGGAACTAATCAGAGTAATGCGATGCGGTCGGCAGTGCCTATATAAGACAACAAGCGTCTGGCAAAGTTCCTAGATTGGTTACTGCTGCTACAATGGCAGGTTATCAAGATTAAAGTGAATTTGAACGTGGTGTTATAGTCGGCGCACGAGAGATGAGAAATAGCATCTTCGAGGTAGCGATAAAAGTTGGATTTTCGCATACGACCATTTCACGAGTGTATCGTGAATATCGGGAATCCGGTAAAACATCAAATCTTTGACATCACTGACGCCGGAAAACGATCGTGAACGAACGGGACAAACGACCACTGATGAGAATCATTAAACATGACAGACGTGCAACCCTTTCTCAAATTGGTGCAGATTTTAATGCTGGGGCATCAACAAGTGCCAGCATGCGAACTATTCAATGGACCATCATTGATATGGGCTTTCGGAGCCGAAGACCCACTCGTGTACCATTGTTGACTGCACAACACAAAGCTTTACGCCTCGCCTGGGCCCGCCAACACCGCCATTGGACTATTGATGACTGGAAACACGTTGCCTGGTCTGACGAGTCTCATTGCCAATTGTGTCGGGCGGATGGACGTGTACAGGTATGGAGACATCCTCATGAATCCATGGACCCTACATGTAAACAGGGGACTGTTCAAGCTGGTGGAGGCTCTGTCATGGTATGGGGCATGTGCAGTTGGCGTGAAAACGGACCCCTGATACGTCTAGATACGACTCTGACAGGTGACAGATACGTAATGATCCTGTCCGATCACCTGCACCCATTTATGTCCACTGTGCATTCTGATGGATGTGGACAATTCCAGCAGGACAATGCGACACCTCACACGTCGAGAGTTGCTACCGAGTGGCTCCAGGAACACCCTTCTGACTTTAGACACTTCCATTGGCCACCTAAATCACCAGACATGAACAATATTGAGCATATCTGGAATGCCTTGCAACATGCTGTTCGTAAGAGATCTCCACCGCTTCACGCTCCTATGGATTTGTGGACTGCCCTGCAGGATTCATCGTGTGAATTGCCTCCTGCATACCTTCGGACATTAGTCGAGTCCATGCCATATCGTCTTGTGGCACTTCTGCGTTCTCGCGGGGGTCCTACGCACTATAAGGCAGGCGTACCAGTTTTTTTGGATCTTCAGTGTATTCTTCATTTTGTGCTGATGCCACATTTAATCTGTCGGTAATCTGCCTTTGAACACTCGTTACATGCTCGTCCATGGCCATCATATCGTGAACGATTTCCGTCTTCACGCGATCCATCCCCCTCCCCCCTCCCCACTTCCCGAGCTCAAATAAGTAAGTGTAAAGTATTTTATCTGATCGGCCAACACAACACAATTCTGAGATGAAGCCATTACCAGTTTTGAGGACGAAATGTTTATTATCGTTCGGGTTGGCCATTTCGAATTATTCTTCTACCAAGTTCCATCATTTCTTGGTACGAGACAACCTCCATCGTCGTCTTTGTCAAAACGCAACTCGAGACTACTCTGCCCGAATTTAGATCTGCTGTAACTCATTCTCAATGGTCGACGATGAACTGATTGAAGCCATGTTGGTACCTGCCTTTACATTGAGGCCAGTTTTTTCGATCACCAAAAATCCATACCTAACTTTCCAGCACGAAGGACCAGTTATGATGCAGCACACTTTATTCGGAAATACACTTCCATGTTGTTATTCATGGGAAATAGCTTCATTTTCAGCACTAATGTGTATGGGTAGAGTAACATGTTGCTTGACAATATGTGTGTTACCACTACTATCTTGCAGTGCTTGTGGTGCTGATTGCAGTGCATGCGGTGCTGATTGCAGTGAATGGGGTGCATGCAGTGGTAACTGCAGTGTGTGTGATGCTGACTGCAGTGCATGTGGTTCTAACTGTAGTGCATGTGGTACCAACTGCGATGCACATGGTGCTAATTGCAGTGCGTATGGTGCTGATTGTGGTGCATGCGGTGCTAACTGCGGTGCATATGGTACTGATTGTGGTGCTTGTGGTGCATGCGGTGGTTATGGTTGCAGAGAATCAGTGCTACAAATTTTTGAATGCCTCTTCAAAATATCATTCCGAGTAAACTGACATTGACCAAGTTTACACTGAAATTTTTTAATTGAAGTTTTTATCCAGCAGGTATTTGCTTCATGTCTGAACACACTGCTCAAAGCTGAAAATGCCCTACCTGAAAAGCGACAAAAGAGCTGCATCATTAGTACTTTACGCCCATAGTGTTCCGAGTCTACAATGAAACTGAAACAAAAATGTATAAAAGGCAATTTATAAGTTTTTAGGTCAGTTCACCACGATACAAGTCCTACTAGCAGGGAACCAAGCTAGCTAAGAGGCTGGCACGCTGTGTGACACAGGCATCAACACACTGGACGAGGCATGCATGTGGCACGATTTTGCATATGCCCAGCACAAGGATCTTTAAGCACGGCACCAGGCAGACAAGATACTCACGCAAAACGCCGACGAGATAATAAAATCATCAGATGCCGGGCTCAGAGATAAAATAGCAGTGTGGGGAGTTTCCAACATGATGAAGGGCAAGGTCAAGATGGGCATGGGTGCAAAGAGCTAGCAGAAGGCACCAGTGAAACGAAAAATGGTAAAAAGGGAAGATAAGCATGCCAGGCCAAAAAATATATTAGGGTGGGTTTACCATTGCTTTTGCTTGTACTCGAGGCCCTCGGGGGCCTCATCGGAGCCACGAGTGGTATCATCCGAGCCATCCACACAGCATCGACCGAATGGAAGCAGTGGTCCGAGGCCAAAAGGCACAATGCAAATATGGACGCTATCACCATGGATAATAAAAATGACCAAGGCTTCTACCTAAGGACTTATCCAGTAGGAGTAGGTGTGCAAAAGAGACGCAGCAGGAAGAGACGATAATGAAATCTCTACCGAAACGTCTACTCACGAGCGTGGATTTGGAACTGTTTGTACGCAAGATTTGGAACTGTTTGTACGCAAATTGAAGATACCTAATTTTTTTCAAAGTTTTCATGCAAGAAGCTTTGCTTAATAAACCTAAATGTGTCGAATGTGCCATAATAAACCTCGGCGCGACAGCCGGGCTTGGTACCCACAATGTGCAGAGTGCTACGACAGTTTTGGGAAGTTGCGTCCTCCGCCTCAGCTGTGACAGTACCCGAAAAATTGTAAACTGATTTACAAATACGAGATAGAGCAGATGCCGAATACGTGGAACTGCGGACATTTGTGTCTTCGCTTCCTTGTTCGTTCATACAAGTAATTGAACAAAATGGCGGTACATCGACCGGAAACCATCATTCATGTCGATACCGTTTACCTTGATTGGTCGTAGCTCCAAGCTTCGTGTGGTACACTTTTCTCCCCTCGACCTAGAGGGGGAATGATGCATGGGTATTGTTTTTCAAATCTACAGTGCGATACCAAACATCGATGAAAACTGTAAGTTGTATCTCGTGAAAAGCGGTAATGTCTCCCTTGAGGCAACACTGCCCATTGGCTCTTAGGGATGAGACATTGTAAGGTGTATCAAAGATTTCCTGTCTTTCTACACAGAATTCGAACTACATGTAATTTCCAATACTCTGCAGAATGTCATCACATGCAGTGAAGATACCGACTTTACTAAGACGGATTATTCCATCGGAACTCTGGGGTTCGAGCCACGTATATACTAAGCCGACCAAACCCACGAATCGTCGCGACCAAACGTATCAAAATGCTGAAGTGGAAGATGGCAAAAACATCGATGTGGCTTTTAGGTCGTGGAGTCTTGAGACCTACCTCACATTGCCAGCAAGCCAGTGCATCAACTGGATAGTGAAGTCCAGCTTTGCCACTGAGAAATCTAGGTATATCATCATTGGGCAACAGACTGGAAGACAGCACAATGTTGGAGTGAGCCATTCGCAATTCGACACATGTCAAATAGAAAATGTGAAAATATATTTGAATAGTGAAATCTATACATGCGTGGACATGAACATGAACTTGGACAATTTTCAATACCTGCTGCCATATAAAATGTATGCTCAATTCAAAAATGCATATTATGGGCACCCCCAATCCCGGATACTGAACCTAGATACCTTCAAGAGTTTGGCCTCGCTCATGGTGTTTGATGTGAGTAAACAGGACGAGTATATCAGTTCGAATGTGATCGACTGCAGTGTCGAATCACTACACATGCAAATATTCCTCCACACAGGTACACTTTCTGCCTGATACTTCACGACTGACTTGTATCATACAATTGTCGAGACAAAGTCATCAAGATACTTTCGTGAATGCTGCAGAGGATATAAATACGGTGGGCTAAACACAATATCTGTTTAGTCATCTTCGAGCATAGACAGGAAGAGGATGTACTGTAATCTGCAGGGCTTCCAGAGTCAGAGTGGCGTTGTGCTCAAGGAGATTACTATATCCTACGACGACGATGGCAAAACGTGCTCGCGCTCCTTCCACCCCGCTTATTCGTGAAAACTGTTGGACGAGAAAAGCAAGAAGAAAAACAACTGGCTGACCAAGTACTGCCACGGAATGGAGTGGGACGAAGGCAAGATTCCATACTATCAAGCGGGAAATGTGCCATGCGACTTGCTGCTGCATCACCCGCAAGTACCGATTTATGTAGTGGGGTCCGAGCAGAAAAAATGACTGAGTGACTTGTGCAAAAAACTTTATGAAATCATCGACGTGCATTTTCAGTATGGCTGTCCTTCGCTGCGCAAGATGACAAAACTTTATGACCACCAGCAGCGACATATCTGTGACTGTCTTGACATGCATGTGGAGGAAATCACAGCTGCTGTGCAAATGGTGTGCATCGTCCTTGGACCAGGAATCTGTTGCCTATGACTAGACAAGAAGTCACCCCAATCTTTGTTTCGAAGAACAATTAAAAAGAAACATGAACTGTGACTGAATATTAGTTTTTTGTGTTATGGTATTTATCTGTAAAATAAATTGTGAGTGTAAAACCATTTATTACTTGGTTTTTTCCCCTTACTAATAAGACTAGGATTTTTTCTTAAAGAAACCTTAAAGAAATACCACATAAACTATTTATGTATTGGAACAACACTGATATAGGTAAAATTCGCATAGATGGCCTTGGGAACATACTTAGTATTTCATCTAATGCATTAACAATAAATATTACCTGCTGTTATATAAAAAAAAATATAAATAACAAAAAATATGATTTTTGTGATAAAAGGGTGAGTGTGAGGGGTGGGGGTGTTGGTTAGGGTGGTTGGGGTATCTGGAGGTAGGGTGGGGTAATACTATGTTCCACGATTTTTATTTTTTGCTATTTTTAATTATTGTGAGGGTGAAATTGAGGGTGGATGGGGGATTCGGTAGGGTTGTGGTGTGAGTGGGTTGTAGGTTGGGGAAACATTATATGTTCCTCGGTTTTTATAATTATTTTTGTTGTTTGCAATATTTTACCATTTGGTTGGTTGGTTGGTGAGGGGGTGAGGTGAGTGTGGTGAGAGTTACGGGTCGCTGGAATGGTCGGCTGTATGTTTAGGATTGGCGAGGCTAACATTGTGCTGTCTTCCAGTCTGTTGCCCAATGATGATATTACCTCGATTACTCAGTGGCAAAGCTGGACTTCACTATCCAGTTGATGCACTGGCTTGCTGGCCATCCGAGGTAGGTCTCAAGACTCCACGACCTAAAAGCCACATCGATGTTTTTGTCATCTTCCACTTCATCATTTTGATACATTTGGTAGTACTCAGCTGAATTTGAGGCAGCATCCATTCGACAGACTGTAGCTTCCGTTACACTGTCTTCGTTTGTAGTCTTCGGCGAATCCCAGTAACATTGCTAGAGGAATGCAGACCTCGAACTTGCGTCCAGGGTATATAGGAACACTGTAGTCACCTTCGATTCCGCAGCCTGCCACCTTGGCTGCAAACAGCTCGTTCGGCATGAGCGAGAGGTAATTTTTGATCGTTTATATTATCCCCACACCCTGCGACTGGTCCACTTCTACCCAGTTGAGCAAATATGTGATGCGATCGATAAGGTGGAGAATACCTTTGCTAGTTATTTTCGTCGATGCTGGGTTGGATCCATCTTTCGTCAGTGTCCCCCTGAATCGCAGGGATGAATGACAAGGAAGAGTGCAGATATCTTGGTGTTGGACCACTATCCGAACTTCCGATGGTAACATGTATGATCCGATCACGAATGGCTGTTATGCATGAAGTTCCACAATCGTGACGCTGTCTTCAAAAACGACTGGCTCGTCGATTTTTATATAATCTTCCATTCAATCGACCTCGAAGTTAAGACTGCGAAAAAAAAATCTCGTTAGCATTTTTTTACACTTTGGTGACCTTCGGCGTACTGATTGCCGGTTTGATGTGGTGCTTTGTTTTATTGCTTCTGGTTGCCGTAAATCTTATTCCCATCTGCTCTTCGTTTTGAAGTTTACCATCTTTCTGTGCTGGTCGACGAATGTCACTGCCATCTCATGTGCTCTATTCATGACGACCAGAACGTAAATGATGCTTTGCGGTGCAACGACTAGTTTTAAACCTGGAGATACTATAAGTGAAAACTCGTGCAGCGTATTCCTCGGCCTGCCTTTGAGGTATGTGCCACTCGCAAAATNTAACTCCGTACCAGAGCTCCAAATGAAAATGTGTTTCATTCAAAAATTGTATATCTGGAAGAGGGAAATAATACTGCTGGGGAGTCAGCCTTATAAAATAATTTTTTAGTGAGATACGAGTACTAACATTAGTTTTTTTAAATGTCACCATCTATATATTTGTTAAACGTTCAATGAAACTGGTCAAGCCCTATTTAAACGTGAAGCACAATGTACACTTTCATAATATGAGCATTAAATACGACACAGAAAGTGAGATATCTACTGCCCGTTTGTAATACTATCCAAATGAGTATAGCTAAGGGAAGAACATTCACATTAGATGTTCAAAGTGGTGACCATTGGCAGCGATACACAAGTTCAGTCGCTGGATAAACGACAACACTGATTCCTCCAGTGTTTCCTGCTGAAGAGCATTACAAGCACGCACAATACGTTCCTGCATGTTCTTTGAAGTTGTTGGAATATTTCGATAGACNCCTGCTGAAGAGCATTACAAGCACGCACAATACGTTCCTGCATGTTCTTTGAAGTTGTTGGAATATTTCGATAGACAGGTAAGCCCAAAGAAAAAAGTCCAGTGGGTTAAGGTAGACCGAGCAGGTCACAGAACTGGTCCTCCACGACCAATCCACCTACCAGGATATTTTCGGT
Organism: Clitarchus hookeri; assembly: GCA_002778355.1. NCBI lineage: Eukaryota > Metazoa > Arthropoda > Insecta > Phasmatodea > Phasmatidae > Clitarchus > Clitarchus hookeri. The sequence goes on from NQII01020949.1 coordinate 19,711, forward strand.
CCGGAAGACGATGTGCATACACGGCATTATGTGCTGGGCATCCATCGTGCTGGTACCACATTATCATTGTGTTCTTTAGAGCTATCTCCTCCAGAAGACCACANTATGTGCTGGGCATCCATCGTGCTGGTACCACATTATCATTGTGTTCTTTAGAGCTATCTCCTCCAGAAGACCACGAATAATTGTTTGTATGAAGGTGACATAATCGCTGACATCACGGTTACCATTCACGAAATAAGACCATATAAGCTTATTGTCAACCATCCCACATAGGACGTTAACTCTCCATTGACACTGATGGTCCACCTGTCGAAGCCATCGTGGGTTATCAACGGCCCAATAATGCGTGTCCCTCGTATTCACTTGGCCTGAGTTGGAGAACGACGATTCATCGGTTAAAAGAACATCCGAAAAAACGTTCGGGTTAGCGATAATTTGACGCTGTGCCCATTGACAGAACTATACACGATTCTGAAAATCGTTCCTGTGCAATTCATGGTGAAAGAATACATGCTAGGGATAGAAAGTATGACACTTAAGAATGCGATGGTATTCGTTTTCGGATTGGCAATATCGGCTTCAAGTTGGCGTGTACTGACGTTTGGATTAACTGCTACAGCAGCGATAATAGCAACCTCAGCAGCTTTATCTATGCGAGTTATATGACGATTGTGTTGCTGTGCGTTCAAATTGCCCTTTACAAATGCTTCCCAACGAGACGGGAAAACATCTGTCTGGAAGGTGGGGTCTTGTCAGGGTATCGCTCTCTGTACAGTTGCTCCACCTGACTAGCATTGCGCCGAGCGCTACCTCTGTGGTATGGCGTACGCAACTCTGGATACTTCCACTGTTTACATCACCTCTACATCAAATGCAGAGAGTAAACGTCATACTGTACCGTACCATGCAGCGCAATCGTGCCGCAAGTCATCACATAACCAGTCTTCATAAACCCCTATGAGTCCGAATGTTTGTGGCTGTTTTAAACGATCTGTTTATTCGACTGGTGTTTTGTGATACATTTTTAATAGTACTTGATGAGCTTCATAAAACTATTGACGAACAGATACATGGTGCCATTTAAAATACTGATGTAAGTACTCGTATCTCACGAATAGATAATGCTATACAGCTGACTCCCCAGCAGTGTTATTTCAAAGTGCCTGTCATGCGCCTCAATGCACGCACCCCAAGACGCACCCGCACGTTGAATCATCGAGAGCCACATCGGTTCCAGCATTCTCACTTGTACTTGAAGAGTGGTGAAGACTTTATTGACGCGCTTTTCAAGCGTCTGCAGATTAGGCACCGGGTCAGCACACGAAACATTTCTCTGAAGCCATACTTCCAAAATAAAAGCATAAATGAAAATGAAATTTAAGTAATTTTTGTATGTTGAATTTTAGGCTTTGAACAAATACTTTGTTTCATCAGTATATCGCTATGTAACACTGCATAACGGGATAAAAAACATTTCTCTCTAGCCATACCAACAAGAACCACAAAAAGGATCAAATAGTAATTAAATTTTCGAGAAACACGAATATGGTTTGTAATTTTTAAGTCAAATCAAATTACTTGTAGCCATAAATTTAATAAAAATTTATTTATTTTTGCTTATGGCCTTTTTCCCGTCAAAGAAATAGACATTTTATAATGCAGTTGGTTTGAAACTTGGAGTGGCATGCGAATCCTAA
>NQII01020950.1:9093-21138 GCA_002778355.1 Clitarchus hookeri
ACAAAATTTGCACTACAGCTACAGTATGTTACCAATGATCAGTATTTAAATCGAAAAAGAAAGTGAAAGTTAAATAAATATAAAGTTATGTTATTGCTGTTTCTTTTGATTGTGAATAATTTTTAAGTGTGCAATACATGTTCATCGTTTGAGTTGGGCAGTTTTATCAATTAAGAGTAGTTTTATTGCATATTAAGAGTGGTCCATTGATGGAACATACAAGGTCCATTCATACAACCCTATACCTATTAATGGACAACTTACACTTATTCATTAAGGGCGCTAAAGAGTAGGTTTATATTAAATGCGTGAACACTAATTTTTTTCAATGATTTTAGTGCATCATTTATTACGCTATAACACATAATACTTACCATGTCCATTGGTGGCACCTTTCCTCTAATAGTGGCATCATTAAACACGCGGGAATTCTTGACGCCTATGATTTATGAGGCACTGTGATGACGTGACAAAAGCAGCTACTAATTGTAGTATGATAAAAAATTTATGAGCTCCGTATAGGAGTTGGAATCGTTTAGAGAGCAAATTTTGAAGGCGCACCATCGTCTTTAGCCGAACTGTACATAAACATGTGGCTAATTACTGCGCGCAGGACAGATATTCATGTTTTCATATTTGCTTAGAAAATGTTTATATTCGCATAGTTAACTGGCAATGTTACATCAAGAAAAATTAAAATAACTGATTCCACAATTCTTTGTTTTTTTAAAACAGAATCACATTTTTATAGTTTTTTCTGTTATACTTAAGAAAAACGTGCTCACTGGGAAAGTATAGTTGAAATAAAAAAAATTGCAACTGTCTACAATATGAAATCTTTGTAATTAGATAGGGGAAAGGAATTTAATTTTAAAAAAATATCAGTTATAAGAATATATATATTTTTGATTTTTGTCTGTCCCAAAATTATGGGGCCGGGAACGTCTTTCTACCATATACGTTTAAAGTTANATATATATTTTTGATTTTTGTCTGTCCCAAAATTATGGGGCCGGGAACGTCTTTCTACCATATACGTTTAAAGTTAATGGGTAAAAAAAATCAACTTGTTTTATTGATCCAAAAATAGTAAAGGATGACTTTCTTAAGTGTTTGCGCAAAACTACTGTTAAAGAAAATATTTTATACTTTCTTTACATCTAACGTCTGCAAGTTGATCCATATTTGAGAGGAATATAACATATGGAACTTCCTTCCCAATCGGTTAACCCTGCAATTTGAACTCCAGTTAGTCTCAAGGATTATACATTCTCTGGTTTCGCCATCAAATAACACCATATTTTCTGAAGAAAGTGATGGCTTTGCACACACACATTAGGGCCTTGTATGAATTACGAAAATACCACAATGTAGGTCTCTGGTATTTCATANGATGGCTTTGCACACACACATTAGGGCCTTGTATGAATTACGAAAATACCACAATGTAGGTCTCTGGTATTTCATACGGCAGACAAAAGCGTCTATTTTCAGTCAACTTTGACTGCCAATCTCTTCAGGGAAAATGGCAGGCAAATGAAAACTTTTATGGCAAACACCTTTAGCTCAAACGACGGTGCTTGACAAGTTAAAAGAAAAATTAACTTTTAGGGCAAACGCCTTTGTATTTAATTAGAGCATACGAATTTAGGGTAAATGACTTTGGGAAAATGATGGCAAATTCGGTTTCTATTTTATGTATAGATCCAGCCACTTATCTTATAGTTAATATTTTACTCAGAGGCAGAAGACAATACAATCTTTCTGAACGTGGATGAAGTTCGTAAAACCAATATCAGATGGAATGTATACATCTCGAAGTGAGATATTCATGTCTGTGGAACGAATTTTGCAGACTCACAAAGATATGGCTCGCGTGTTTTGAGTTATTAGTACTATTTCGTTGCTCTAACATCCCTTAAAAAAATTCCCATTAAAAATATTTTTATAAATAAAACTGAAAGACGCATATTTGACAATAAACGGCTAATAAATTTTCTCACTGAACAATTTACGCAATATAACTTTAATTTGTTTTAAAATCGGTTAAAATTTAAAGTTATTTTATTTATTTTAATTTTAAATCATAGCCATGTTCAAAACCATGATTAATGTTACTAAATATACCTCGTGGCCATTTAAAGAACTTTAATATTTGGGGAATTAGTGGGTAAGTTCACGATGCTGGAGAAGTATGTTAAATTTCCAAACACAGATGCTGATGCTGTCGATATTGTTTACGTCTGATTTAACTCCTGTTCTCACGTAAGCCAAACGAATTTAAACTATCTGCAATGAAACAATACTTAAGTGTAAAATAGTATCGCGTAATTTTATTCGTTAATCTTTTATTTGTACTGAGTGAGGTCAAATTTGATATCGATTTATTTAGAAAAAAATCGTAACTTTGTAACATAACTTTTTAGTGGGCGATTTCATTCAACGATATATAATTTAACGAGTACAATTACTTGTTATTATTTATTTTTCATTGCCTAAGTAACCAAGAAACGCGAAATATGTATTCATGCAAATATTAAACTGAAGACTAGAAGCGTTCTTCAATGTCGTTAAATTTCCATCACACCAAATTCCCACTACCTTAAATTACCAAATAACGAATTCAAACACGGCTTGTTTAATCATGCGTGAATAACGCAGTCGTATGACTAAGCAATATTGTGAAAGGGAGAATGTTAATCATATTGGGAATTCGTTGAAGGCTACTTCTAAAACCATTTTTGAACTTCTAGTTGACAGAAAATTTGATATATGATGAAACTCCGAACATATGCTCTGTTAATTTTATTCTGGAATGTGTAGTTACACCAACACAGACAACCTCTTTTTATGCCTCTCCCATGTTTTGTTTGCCATTTCAAAATTTATTGGGTTTGTATCGGCAGATGTCGCTGGACGTGATTCTAAATCGATCGTGTGTTAACAATGCAAAATATTTTTTAAGCGGACATTTAAAAATGACGACAGATGAAAACTGAGTATACCAAATATTTAGAAACCTACAAGTTTACCCTAGGGACGATTCGGTGTGACTTTACTATCTTAAAACTTTAAACCATTTGTTTGAGCAGTTTGACATCAGTATGCGGTAGTATAAAAAAAGGCTTACGCAAAAACTGCTTGGATTTTAAAATAGCATAAAAATACAGTTGTGGCTGGTTATCGCTGTTATAAAATAGTTGAAATAAAATATTATTTTTAAAAGTAATTAAATAATTATGTGCAAAATGCTGCCGTAACGTGTTTGTCAAACATACTTTAGGCTATTTGATTTGAATTACGAATTTTTTTAAATATTGTTTAACATTTATAGAAATGCAATAATCGTGTTCTTTCTGCGTAAAATGTAAGTACTATCAAGCTTTGATAGGGTCACATACATTTATTTCACATGCACTGCCCCCTGGCAACTTAACATTAAACTTTGTAATCCTCACTATTTCGAAAATAGTTACCTGATTTACTAACAGAGGCAACACATGTAACAAGAAATCTTATACAACGCATGTTAGTTAACTCAAGAGTAAACGCATTTACGGCAAACGATTTTAGGGTTAACGACATTTAAGGTAAATTCCGGAATAGCAAGAGGGGAAAAATCTTTTTCGATGAACTCCTTTACGGAAAACTACTTTTAGTGAAACCACGGGTGACAAAATACTTTTAGAGCGAACGCCTTTACAGAAAACGATGGACCTCTACCTGAAAAAAGAATGCCTTAAGTGCGAACTAAGTTCAGAGCAAACGCCTATCTGAAGCATTTTCGGGAGAAAATGGCTCTAAATGCTTTTATGGTATGCGTCTTTACGACACATGACGCGTCATTGCTGTTCCAGGTTATAATTCTCCGGTAAGCCATGAGTGGTGTGCAGTTTTCAAAACGTGTAAATTTATTTTAGCTTGCAAGCTATCTCCTGAGTTGCCCATAGACGGGATATGAGGAAGAATGACTTTCGTGCCCTGCACATGTTCGAAACATTAACTCGCCCATCGCATTCAGAAGTGTCAAAACCACGTGGTCAAATAGCGATGTGTTTGTTTACATTCAGTTTGCCAACTGACCCAAGAATTTGAATAAAAAATATTTTTCATTACTTCTGTATACTTAGTTGAATTAAATTTCGATTTAAATATTTTTTCTTATATGTGCAGTAAAACCACGTTTTTATGCAAGAACTGTTAAAATTTGGAGTGCGAAAAAAAATCTAAGCTTTCAGGTTAATTTGATAATGCTTTGGGAATAAAAGAGACACATTTTCGAACACGAAGTTAGACTTTATAAGTTAAAGGCGTGTGATATGATTTCAGACAAAACGTCAATTAAACTGTTTTTTTTTTCGCATGTCACTGACATCAGAGATTGAGGAATGCCATGCTAATAAAGCTTGATAAAAATAAATAAATCTGAAACTCTGGTTTGCTCATTTGCAGTTAAACATTTTCTTTGATATTTTGGTCAACTGACCGTGAGTGTAACCTAGTTCCAACGCGACTAGTGTGCATTGAAGGAATAAAAACAAAATATAACACAATTGTGGATCTTCTGGCCAAACCAGACGTAAACGAGCATGCACGTAATTTTTATGACAGTCCTTCTGGAAAACCACAAGTCAATTTTAGGGATACGCACAGAAGGCGGAAATCATTCTACTGCATTGTCAGTATTGGCTAAACATTAGAAGATTATTCAGTTTCGTCGCTGGAAACTATGCCCCAGTTCTAAGATTTCCCTTGCAAAAAGAGATCTGCAATGTGGACGATTCTCCTATTCTCCAAACCCAACAAAAACATATGTATATAAAATAAAAATTCCACTAGTGAAATTTGATGAAGTGTCTCATCCAATCGCAAGTTTGCTTTCGGCAACCGTATTTCTAGTTATACTGTTTATAAATTGGCCATATCTTTGCAGCCAGAATGAGCTCTGTGGTGTACTGGCCACACGGGGATTGTAGTAATCTCTTCCAAACCAATTGGGACCGCGGTGGCTGAGCGGTTAGACTGCTCGTCGCTGGACGATGACGCTGGTAGGCGGGTTTTCTCGAAGACCTCCCATTTCCCCCGCCTATTCATTCCGGCGCTGCTCCATTCCAACCTCTTTCCACCCTCATAGGCTCTCAAGACGTCGTTGTTAAGAGCCGAACAAATCTCTCAACTCAACTCCAAGTTAATTCATATTTTCTTGTTCGGTCTGGGAAGTTGAGAAGGGATCATCCCCACTCTCGACATGCGGGTTGTCATTCGCCATTTTGCTTGTTGGGGCAGTTTGCTGCAACTGAATTTTTCACGTTGTTATACAGATCATTTCTGTCTATTGAGAAATGCGTATTTAGTTTAATAACAAACTGAAATTAAATTAACTTCCTTGGTTCTAAAACTTAAGTTATACAACGAGATCCTTTTTATGGCATGTTACAATGTAAAATTGGTCGAAATCATTTGGTTGTCATGAACATCGGTTTTTTTTACAGTGACGCAATGTTTTACTCTAAAAAGAAAGTTTTCCATTGCAGGTTAATTAATACATTTTTGAGTAAAAAAATTCAGTAGAAGATTTATGTTGTAAAAGTAGGACCTAATACTTCGACAAAGGCGGGGTAGCGAGAGACGACACAATTTGCTCAACAAACGTAAACTTGTAAGAAATCCCTAATGAACAGGATCAAGTAACCATCCCAGCTTTCACATGAAGTGATTAAGGACAAGTCACGGTAAATCGTAACTAAGAATTCTTTACTGCGAATCTTAAAGCGGGTCCTCCCGAATACGAATCCAGTGAGTTACCACTTTGCCATGTCACGGTGGAAAAATAATTACCAACATGCTAACGAACTTAAGAAAATACACGTATGTATACAATTACTGAAGCACGTAGAGAATACGACAGTAAACGCTTCCGTATTTCAGAACTGGCTGCATTTAATGTAAAAAAAAAACATGTAGTAGTAAAGGGGTACAAAATAAAGCAAGGTTAGGTGAGTTGCGATGGAACACCTAAGTGACACACGGATTTATGGAGCAAATTAATCCTCCCAGTTTCTTATTTAGTTGGCAAAACACCAGGGAGCAGAAAGAGAATGGAGCATCGCGAGTCGAACAGCAAGAGAGCTCCCCGGGCCGAAAACCTACCCTCCTTTTATTGCCAAAGTTCACGCAGTAAAATTAAACTCCTGTGAGACACATTAAACAAAATGTTTTTTTTTTTCCGCCGGCATTCGGCTCCGCCTTCGCTTCTCAACAACAGGGTAGGAAAATATTACAAGCTAGGGGAAATTACCCGACGAGCGGGCAAGACCTCCGGCAGCGCAAGCCGTTACAAAGATTTCTTAAGAATTTTTTAATAACACGCGTCCCGCTGTCTGGGGAAGATCCGTTCATGCACGCACAGCGTGTAGGCGGCCGGCCCACGCGCCGAGCGGGGTGGTTGCTTGAGAGAAAAACAGAGAAAAAACGGGCACGAGACACATCTCACCTGCTACTCTATACACCCGACGATTTCTTTTTTGTACATGACGAGAGGTGTTATTCGAGATTCTCACCACTTGGTTTGCTCCGTAGAACTGCAAAGAAGGGCGCGGTTACTGAACACTCTACAAAGTGTATGCGCTCAAGTGTAGGTCTATATACAGGAAGCCTGTGCGTAAGGCCTCTGTCAATAACATTTGAAAACTAAATAAGACCTTAAATTTTTTCCATTCGACGAATTTGATGAAATAATATTGAGTGCGTTTTAAAATGGGTCACATTGTATTTGTTATTGAAATCTGTTTCAAATGAACACTGTGTTCTTGACCGAGGCCACAGACAACTTAAATCACCGAGGCCGTTAAGATGTCTTGTATCACAATGTTTGGTGTTTGAATCCCGGGTAGTATATGTGAGTACATTTTTTTTTTAATCTCATATTATGCTAGTGTAGTATGCAAGCTGTTGCCTAATTTCCTGATTTCCCTACCGGCATAAAACGATAAGATGAAAATTCAATAACTAAAAATACATTTAGAAAGAAAACATACATATTCAATATGTTTTTATTTTACATCACTTAATTTTTTTTACTGTGTTCAGTGGTACTCATTATTTCATATTACGAAAAAAAAGAGTAAATACAAACATGGTTTTGCGAATTGAATGAGCATATACATTATGAATATAAGATAACTGAAAGTTTTACGTATGACTGATGACTTTGAAATTGAATCTGTCCAAAAATACTCATCTTGAAAGTGTGCAATGGCCGAATTGGAAACCTATATGGGTATTCAATTTCAAACAAAGCAGTAAATTCATAAGAAACAGGGAAATATCTAGACAAACAATACAATTATTTTGATAAGTCGGGCATAATGGCACGGGGCACAGGCACCATCCACCGTTCATGCTATGTCATTCTGGTCGGCGGCAATATTAGATCAGACTGACCTTGACCCATGACCTTGATATTGACCCCATACCTGTGACCATGAATTACATTGGACCAAAAATTAATTCTTAAAGCCCCAAAAAAATCAAAAAAATCAAAAATTAGTTTAAAAATTGTGGGAAAAATTACAGTGACTATGGTGACAGTGTTGATGGAGTATCCGATGATGAGTATGATGATTCTCTTGACGTTCGCACACATTTCACCAACGAGTTTCCTTCGACAAGTGGTACGAAGAAGGCAGAAGGCGTCAAGAACGCTCGTTACTTATTTCCCGAAGACTAAAATGAACTTGTTGATAGACACAGATATTTGATTGACCTGAAAAACGCGGGGATATCTCACGCACTGTTGAGATATCTTCAATCATCGATGAACTGAAGGATCGGGGTTACATCAGATGAGACTGTTGGCGACTATCCATGATATGCAAACATCTGAGCAATGTAAAGGTAGAATTTACAAAATAATTAGAAAGATAGAATGTATAAAATAAGTAAATAAATTTAATTTATTTATACATACTATTGTGTGATTAATTTCTTATACAGTTCCTTCTGCTTATCTAAAATTCTAATCTTATAAGTGTTGTAAACAACCAATTGCGTGAGTCTGTTTTAGATTACATTTATGTGAGCATGCACGGAAGGAGGACTACGGTTTGATCTGAAGTATTATGTCTTACTCAGGTCGTTTAAAATGGATGATTTCTATATGGCGAACGAATGAAACGAGGAGAATATTTATGAGGAATGTTTCACAACTAGTTGGTTGGCCTGGTCAGTTGGCTTGGTAAGTAAGTACGACCCTTTGGTATGGTTAGCTGTGGTAGAAATGTTTTGCTCAAATTTTGCGAATATTTTGTGCGAAGGGGTTAGATACGAGTCTCTTATTAGATACATTTTTCGAGATTGTCCATCATCGTTTGTATAGGTGGATGGTATGGCAGTTTGGTCTTGTCGGTTGTTGTAGTCAGTTTTTACGATAACTGGTCTCGTCAGGAGCTAGTTTTGTGCTCAGTCAATCTCGCCAGGAACCATTCTTGGGTGGAGATGATCATAGGCGGGGTCAGCCGTTGGCTAGTATGGTTAGTAGGTATGAATCCTTTTGTGAGTAACTAATAATTCTCATTTGTATGGAGTGCAATTTTTCTTGATTTTTCGAGTTAAAATATCTTTGGGGTAAGGTGGGGCACCGCACTGTCACTGTACATAACTATAAACCCATTGAAAACTTATATGGTACTTGCTCACTCATTCATTGTGCTATTCCTGATGTCCCTGTATTATTGTCCTTTGACATGCCACCTTGTTCACCGAAGGTCAACAACCGTCATGGTGGCTATTTAGACAGCTCATCTGGTGGCGAAATGTATAATTAATACACTAGCCTCACCTAGGTGATAAAAAAGTGAAGGACGAAAAAATGAATGTGGTGGATGGAGAGTGCAGTCTACAGAATGAGCAAGGCTGGGGGGAGGAGGATGTCAATACAATGAGAAACATTGGTGGCGTGTAGAACGAGCAAGAGTATTCAACCAATAAAATACACTGTTGTGTGTCGAAGCGAACACAAGTAATCAATCGACGAGAAACATTGATGAGGGCCAGTATGGACATGGTGCTGAGGGAACCTCCGGGAATGCAAGATTTCTTATACATTTCTTAAGATATTTTTTTCATAATTTTTACAATTGTTTTAATTTTTTTAATTCTTGGGTTTAAGATTATAAAATGTTACGGGGTGAAGGTTAAATTTCAAGGTTAAGGAAATTGGGATTTAATATGGTAGTTGGGTGACGTCATAACATTGTGGCTGGTCGGCTCTAGTCCCTCATCCTCTCAAGACCAAAGTATTAGAAATGGTTTAATTTATTATACCATTTTTTATAATTTTTTTTATTAAATATTTTATATTTTAAAATAATTTTTAGCTGTTTTTATATTTTTTTGAAAAAAATTAAAATTTTTTTGCAATTTTTTGGGTTTAAGGTCATCCAAGTTCATGGGCACGAGGTAAAGGTTAAAATAAAAGGTCAAGGTCAATATCATTTATATTCAACGTGGGGGTTGTTTTCAGTAACGCAATACGCTAGCCGACTTTTATGAATTTATTATATGTTTTACAAGTTTTTCTGGAGTGTTTGTTTTCAAGGTTATTGGGGTTATAGTTACTGGCATCTAACATGGTAGTCGGAGTCATCTTAAAATTTTAATTTTTTTTTGACTTTTCAAAATTTTTGGCATTTTTAGGAATTTTCTTGGGTTCTATGTCATTTAAGATCACGTGCATGGGGTCAAGGTCATGGGTAAAGAACAAGGTCAGCCAGAAACAATATGGCCATCGGATGACGTCACAACATGGCGGCCGGCCGGCTTCAGTCCCCCGCCCCCTCTAAGACAAAAAATTCGAAACTTTTTTAATTTGAAATTGTTATGAATTTGTAAATTTTTTTTAGCATTCTATAGGTTTTTTGAATTTTTTTTTTCAAGATAAAAGGTCACTGGGGCCAAGGTCAAAGGTCAAGGTCAGCCCGATTCAATATGGTCGCCGACTTACCGAAATGGCAGTGCATGAACGGCGCCTGGATGTCTGTGCCCTGTGCCCTTATGCCCGATTCATCTAAATCGTTATACTACAAACTACAACTGGGGTCTATTCATTCCTTTNTGTGCCCTGTGCCCTTATGCCCGATTCATCTAAATCGTTATACTACAAACTACAACTGGGGTCTATTCATTCCTTTAAACCTCCAGGCCACAGTTGTATAGTATACAATGCAATTACACTCCGACTTCAATCCCCATACGCGAACTTCGGAGCTCAACAAAGACCCCATATTCTGTCTTAATGGTGATTCGGAAAGATTATTTTGTACGTCACTTCAGCTGATCACACTCCGATCACCAACCCTTACACACAAGGAAAAGCAAGACAGCACTTGACTCAGAATTGGTTCTCCCGTAGCTATTATACAGTTATCCTGTCACGATATTTAGTCATAAAAATATTAGATAAATAATTATCTATAACATTTTACTGTACACGCGTCAATTGCACCTGGTTAGACTGTTGTAGCCAGTTCCAAGCAGTTAAATTTAAACATATAACCTGTGCGGAATGTAGTTACACGTAACATAATAGTGAGCCCGATCCACGCAATCCATTACAAGCATCAGCATTCAATTTATTTTGGAAAACAGTTTATTTTGTCAGGGTTGTCCAGTTTTTGATCTTATAACACGGACACAATAGAAATTGCGATTTATCTGCAGCAAAGTCTCTATTAAAATATAAGAGCCTTTCATCGTTATAAGATGAAACTACATTCAATAATGTCACGAACAGTTATTTTAAATCATCTATTGGACTGGTTTACATGCTGAATAATGGATCTACTAGAAGAAAAACAAAAGGTTTTTTCTCAATGTATTATTATGATACACTGTGTTGATTTTTTTTNATAATGGATCTACTAGAAGAAAAACAAAAGGTTTTTTCTCAATGTATTATTATGATACACTGTGTTGATTTTTTTTTATTGAATACACATTTACGTTTCATACGAAAGGTTGTTTGTCCAAAGAAAATGTTGGAGAAACGTAGGATGGATTGAGTAGTGTGTTTGATACGTTGATTACAACACAATGGATACGGTACTCATTTCACAGTTTCGTTTGGCCACTACCTGACATTTGTACTTTCCTCGCCCCGTTCATGTGTTTATATATATATATATTTATTTATTTACCTGGACTTACTGATTAGTCAAATCTCTCAACATAGGAGACCGGATAATCTATAACTTATGCGGTTCAATCTTAGACAATGCGCACATGTATGCTTGGGTAATTTTTTCAATTGTTGAGTTGACATATTTGGGCGGCTCTAAACGAGGTCTTGAGAGCTTATGAGGGCAAAACGAGGTGAGATTTGAGCGGCGCCGGAGTGCAAGGGCGAGGGGTACGGGAGATCCCCGAGAAAACCCGTCGACCAGCGGCATCCAGCGAAAATCCGGGAGTGACCCGGCCATGGATTGAACCCGGTTCGCCTTGGTGGGAGGCAACCAGTCAAACCGCTACCGTAACCTCCTTTTTCAATTCTAGAGAAAAGTTTTATTCTTTAGACATGTAGAACGTCAAAGTAAATAAGATGCCCTCAGCAAAGATATTTCATAACAACTGAAACTTAGACGAGAGGAAGCTTTGTTCCACATGACAGACACAGATGATTGTGAAATATTGCCTGCAGGCCCTCGAACTCGAGAATTTTTTTCCCAGCTCAACCTACGAGATGGATGCAAATGAAAACATGCGAACTACTGATGTCAACTGGAGCGGAATATTAAGGCTGTTTTCCTTCAGTGGCTCCAGCGAAATTTCCCAAGCTTATACTATAATTTTCAACTTTATTTACAATTTAGAAGCAAACATCCATTCTTATTATGTTCCGTATACTGTAAATTATAGTTTTAGAAAATCCTGCCTGGGTTCTTTATTCGTGGCTTTTTAATAATAAACGTGAACTTGAGCCATTGGCGTACAGAGAACCATTTTTAGGAGCGGACGATCGAAAATGCAGGAGTATTTATTTTTCTTGGC
>NQII01020954.1:0-13170 GCA_002778355.1 Clitarchus hookeri
TAAATAGGCAAGGAATTAAACTAGTCAGACTCTTGTAAGAGTTGCGAATGTAGAAAAGAGAGTGCGGAGAGTTGTGTTGCTGGTGACCATCTGTAGCTTGTACGTGCTCAGTTCCTCCGAAGCAGTACGGCAGTTCATTTTGTACCTGACGCAGTGTTGTCCGTAGGCTTGACAACTGCTGGTATGTGACACTTGTACACATGATTTGTTTATATGAAATTTTAGCTATAAAGTACATGAAATAATGGAAGTTTTCTGGTAATTTATAAAGTATAAGTTACTTTGGATATAAGAATATATTTTAAATACTATTAATCCATAAATATATTATATACGTNGTATAAGTTACTTTGGATATAAGAATATATTTTAAATACTATTAATCCATAAATATATTATATACGTATTGTTATAGTTGAAATGGAATACTAAGATAAATGTTGTTGGTTTTTTTGCATTGTGAAACTAGACTGTTTTTACATAGTTTTCATGCTTTGTTATTTTGTTATTCTTGTCTAGTATTTGGTTGCCAAGACATGTATGTTACCCAACTGTGTCATCTAACATGTTTCCGTAGAATATTGTGAGTCTTATGAACTGCCAAGTAGCAGCTTGTGTCGCATGTAAAAATTTTTTTTTATTTTTTACATACTATATTGCAGTGCATATGCCACCCAGGTGAATATGTTCCAGCTCTGATGAATGTCAGCTCATAANTTTTTTACATACTATATTGCAGTGCATATGCCACCCAGGTGAATATGTTCCAGCTCTGATGAATGTCAGCTCATAACACTACCTACCAGCCAACTGGCATGGAGAATATTTTATTTGCAACCTTTAAAGCCATATCTTAATTTATTTTTCCCTTGTAATTAAATTTTCTTGATTTAGTATTTAAACTTTGTTTCATTTACATTACATNATATCTTAATTTATTTTTCCCTTGTAATTAAATTTTCTTGATTTAGTATTTAAACTTTGTTTCATTTACATTACACGTTTATTGCAACATAGAAAAAAAGGACATCTCCAATAGTGTCATAGTGGTAGTAGATTTGTTGCTGTGTGTTCAGTAGTTGTGATTCAAATTGGTCAGAAGGAGATAGATGGGTAGAAAACAATTCTTTTTTATCAGCTGGATGTTGTGATACCGTTATTGTTTACTACTCACTGCAGCATTTCATCTATAAAGTAGGAGTAGGCTGTTTAAACTTTTTTTTTTGGTTCTCAGTTTTTTTTTTATAAAACTGTGCATACGGAATTCTGCCGGGATATTTCCTTAGTGCTTATTGCAGCAAAATACCTTTATTTTATTAAAGGACTGCCTACTGAAAAAGGTACTAAACCACCACTAGGTAATCAATTTTTTTTAAAACAGTGTATCTGTTATAAAAACTAGGTAACTTCAGAAATGTGGTAATTCATATTGGTACATTTGTTTGCAATTNAAAACAGTGTATCTGTTATAAAAACTAGGTAACTTCAGAAATGTGGTAATTCATATTGGTACATTTGTTTGCAATTGTAACCTCATGGATATCTTGTAAACATCACACGTTACCACATTGCATCAACCCTGCTAGTTGTGTGGGTTATTTCAGTTCATTAGAAGTGATGCAGTTTGCTGTGATCAACCACCAGTTATCAGTTAACAACTGAAATGTTATCAATAGCATCAGATGAATGCGGTCACATGTGAACAAGGATNCAACCACCAGTTATCAGTTAACAACTGAAATGTTATCAATAGCATCAGATGAATGCGGTCACATGTGAACAAGGACGGCACATGTGAACAAGGACCATTTATGACATTAACTTTGTTCTTCGATGTAGTCATCAGCATTGTGTACAAACCTTTGCCAATGGTGTGGAAGTCGTAGGATATCTGTAGCAGTGTTTGTTCTCCTGATAGTTCAGTGGAGCTGTCGGCTGCCTGGGGAAATACGGGAAGGAACAGCTATGAAGCAAAGACCATGTAGTGGTTCATTTGTTTTGGGAAGCAATACGTAAAGGGTTTAAGTCTAGGGAGTGTGGTGGATGGTATAGCACTCTACAGCCTGCACTCAAATATTATCCTGTAAGATGATTAGTGGGTTGGGAAAAAAGTTGTTACCACTATTTCTGAAAACTGGTTGCACGTTATGTTCCAAAAATATACAACAGCACTTTGCACTGAAAATCTGCCCTCAGGGTCCAGTGTGGGTTAGTATGACACCGTCACAGTCGTCACTATATTCATCATGACTTTGGCCCCAATAGGCTTCTAACAAATTTTTTATTTTTGTGGAGACCCATAATGATACCTCACATTTAATTGGCATTTCAGTTGGGGATCCTACAATTCGGCTGACATTATGAAGGGTGTAAATGGAAATGTAAACTGCTGGCTGTTGGTTTGCAGTGTGGTCAAGATGTGCTTTGTTGCTGTTGCTGTGTAAGAAGTTGATAATAGTTTCACTGGTTTGGAGTTAAGGCTCGCTTTGGCAGAATTCAGACGTAGTTGCATATGGAACTAAGACTAAATTCTTGTATTTCGGTATTGTCCACTTTATATAGGTAGGGTAAATTTTGACATGCAAGGTGATCAACCTACATATTATGTAAACAGTAAATGTGCTCTTTTGCAAAGTATTGTATTAGCTGATGAGTTGTTGCAGGATTTGTTATGTTGGCAATATTTATGACTATAGAAGAAAATAGTACTCTGAACTAAAAGTTGTAGTTTTAAGTACTTAAAACACTTGGTTTGAATTATGTTTTCAAAGTAAAATGCAATTTTATTGGCTTTTAGTGAATTGACTTTAAAAGAATATTTAGCAATTACGATAGAGTGTGCAGACTCTTATGATCAGTAGGAGTGTTCGAATATTAAAAAATTTGAATAGTTGCGAATAGTAATTTACTAATTATTCACATTCGAACTTCAAATATCTTATGCAGAAATTGTGAATAATTTACATTCCCGTTTTGAGTGGTTGTAGAGCTGTGCCAACTCGAATCTGCTTCTGCTGAATTTGCTGATGTTGACAGAATTGGCGCTTCTGCTGATGTAGGAATTGCAGATAATTTTTGGCTTATTTGACAAACAACCATTGCATTATTCTTCAGTATGAATAAATTATGTCTTGCCTTTATAAACTTTGAAAGTTTTCCCGTCCCCCTAGATAGTGAACATAGAAAGTGTTCCCTTCAGATTCATTATAAATCTATTGTACTTACGGGTTCATTTGTAACATTTTCAAGTTAAAAGATCATTCTGTAACATGCTTTTATTTTGAATCTTCCTGTTCATAACAAATATTTTATACCAACCCAAATGTGTAGCAAAGCACCCAAGCACAAATCATCAATTAGCCTATATTTTGTTTTCTGAAAGAAAGAAGGTTTTGAGAGTTGATATTTTGCAAGTGACATTAATCTTGTTTTTTTGTAGAACCAATGCATATATAAAAAACTATCCACTATTTTTGTTTCAAGCCAATTACTTGACTGTGAACAGCAACAAAACATGAAAGCAACCTTACTTGTGCTTCCTGGTTTCTGTGTTCACAGTTAAGTATTTATAATATAAATGTATGCCAACATTTTTTTTTTCTTTACTTGCTTGAACTTATGGTTATTTGTAATACTATTTACTTTTTGGACACAGAGAACTGAAATAAGTTGAAAATTGCTTTTAATTATGCTGCACTTCACCAAATTCCATTTTTTTAGTATTATAGTACCCTAAATTCAACTTAAATACGTATAAGCAAAAAGCTTTTTGATACTTTGGCAGCACATCAGCGAACCTGCATTACAGAATCGGCACTTAAGTGATTTGGCACATCGGCACAATTTTGTGAATCAGCACAGCTCTTAGTTATTTGCTTGACTTTTTATTCCTATTCATTTGGAGATGTTAATTTTAAACTTTTATTCTGTAGTTATTAGAGCTGGACCATTACTGATTGTGGTGACTAGTAGTGTTTATGAATGATTTGCCATTTCATACGGTGGCAAATCAACAATAATTAGATCCCGGCAGTGGTATGTTATAGAATAACTAGTTTAGAAATGTGATAAAAACAAGAATTGTTAAGAAAAACCATTACACACATTTATTTTCACTGCAGCATTTATAGAAATGGGGGCATATTTCTTAGTTGTTTGCAGCCAACAAAATGGGCATGTAGGCCTAAAGGTTGTGTTACCGTGGTTATGCACTGCCATCGCTTTTATTCACATACCACATGGCCCTGTATGACGAATACATAGCCTTTTCTAGTAATTCCGAGGAAATTATAGTGCTTTATTTTTGCAAACACGTTCAAATGTATAAAATTTCAGTACATTGATGAGAGCATGAGACAGCAAAGTGGTGAACACGAACAATATCAACATGTCTACACGTATCTGTGCTGGAACACGAACTAACAGTGCTATTAGTATCGCAAGCTGGTCCCAAGAGTTTGCATTTACAAAGAGTTTCATGTACTACAATTTAACTTACGGTAAACAAATTCTATTACAGAATCATCGCAGCGGTAGCAAGAAATTGCAAACAGTTGCGTTACGTTAACAAATAGCACTGCAACCGCACACAATAAACCTCAGTATTTGCAAAATCTACTACCAATTTAACCAAGATGATACGCCTATTTAAACTTGTTACTTTCACTCACTACATAAACAATGATTAGTATCACTGAAAATAAAACAATAGGATCACTGAAAGTACTTCGTATAAGTGGGGTAAATTGTGACAGGCAATGTGACCAACCTACACGGTATGTAAACAGTAAATGCTCTCGTTTGAAAAATATTGTATCAGCTGATGAATTGTTGCAGGATTTATGTTGGCAATATTGATGACTATGGAAGAAAATAGTACTCGGAACTAACAGTTGTAGTTTTAAACTTTAATTATGCTTAAAATATTTTTGGTTTAAATTATGCTTTTAAGGACTTTTAGCGAGTTGGCTTTAAAAGTATATTTAGCAATTACGATGGAGCATGCTGACTCCTACAATCAGTAGGGAGGTGTGAATACTATTAAAAAAAAATTTGAATAGCTGCAAATACAGTCATTCATTTTCTGAAACTTGGTTGTTTATTCAAGCTGCAGGTCATCAAAATATTAAGAATGTAAAAAGTATTTATGAAAAATTATAAATGCACATAGAATGCATTGGCGTTAGTAGATTGTGGTGTTGAGAAACAATTTCGCTGTGGGCAGTTGTGAATTTCAAAGTACATACTGAAAAGTACCCAGGATGACGTTAGTCTGTTTAGCGTATTCCGTACTGTAATATTATGGTAATATATCAGTTGAAAATTTTATAGTGAAACCAGCATTGGCTGTTATACATATGTATAATGCAAGCACTGCACTTATGCTGCATTGTTTCATTTTAAATTTATTTTCTATCAGAAACTGCTGACAGTTATAATTAAAGCAAATGGTCTTGCAAATACTAGGTAACATCAAATTTATTTGTTACCATAATTATGTAAGAGAATTGATATTTCATGAAGTGTGTCTCCATGCTTGGATTCTGTGTTGATCTTTCAACATTCTAGATGTGCATATATGGTCAAGAAATATTACATTACTAAAGCACAAATGCAACTACTGTAAAAGCTCACATTTCGTATATAAAATATCCTGCCCACTATGTAATGTTGGAAAATGCGGGATCATTTGGACTGTTTTGTACGAGTGTCATGTTACATCAGGGTGGTAAAGAGATGCTTACCATAACAGCATGTTATGTCTGCTTGCTAGAGGACTTTGTTATGTGTCATATATAATGTTTATATAGCTGTAACATAAAAATACTGGTTCCATTTTGAATTTTACGGTTGATTGTGGCAGAAATATTTTATACAATTGATTCATATAATTGAGTTATATATTTGGGTGCCATTGTAGCGGTTGTTTTCATAGTATAATTATAATCTTAACATTGATCCCATGTGTGTTAATTTCTTCCATGTATTAACTTCTTAAAAAAATAGGTTTACATCTGGGTTTTTTTCCTTCCCCCCCACCCCCTTTTTTAACGCATATGTAGAACAATGCCTAATGCCCAAACATTTTGTGTTTGTTTTGAAAATTTATAGGTTGTTCACAGTAAAGTAAGCACTTTTTGAAATAAACCGTTGAAAAATGTCAGTCCCTACCTGTGTACATTTCAACTGGCGCACTGACTGTCATGCGCCCAGTTAAGTTTACAACCGTGGAAGGAAAGTACTTCCATGTTTTAACGTTGAATTAAAGGTGTTAGGTAAACAGTTGTAAATACTTAAATTATTGCTTCTACCTTCTGGTTTTTTTTTTAAATCAGCAAATTTTAAAAATATGTAATTTGTTAATAATTTTACAGTTTCCCCTGATGGACACAGGAATGTTAATTTTACAAATTGTGGAAGAACACACAATGTGCACAGAATTAGATCTTAAGCAGGGCTTTCTAAAGTGCTGAGTTTGCTGTGAATGGCCTTTAGTAATAATAATAAGGGACAAACATCCAAAACCCCAGTCAACTGTACCTGCCAAGTGATAGTGTGTATCATCTCCATTNATAATAATAAGGGACAAACATCCAAAACCCCAGTCAACTGTACCTGCCAAGTGATAGTGTGTATCATCTCCATTTTGTTTCTAGATACCTAATATGCTATGCAAAATCTGGGAATGGTTCAAATGCATTTTGTATTGAGTGATGCACAAGTTTGGTAAGTTGGTTTTTGGTTATTTTTCGTAACGTATACAGGATGTAATGTCATAAGGACATGGCCCAGAAACTTTGTTGTGTGGTACTTACAGAGTACATGTCTAGGTAGTTTGTTTTAATATATCTGTGCACAACATACTGTGGTTTTTAAAATGTTTAAGAGATAGATGGAATCAATTTAGCAATGCACTACATAATATTTTGCTTTGTTCTGACATGATTCCATGTACTGAGAGCAAATGTAAGGTGAACATTGGCCATGTTAGTGTAATATCTTGACATATTGTTTGTTATTCTGTGTAGATTATAGCAATTCACTGTGAACATAAGATAACTGTGGGCATGTATTGTTTATTCATTGGAAATATTTATTTTTCCAGTATATTTTTATTGGTTCTTATTATAGACCACATACCATAACTATGTGTAAATACGCATTGTACCAAAGATTGTGGCTACTTGGCAAGTTATTAAAAATGTATCCATTATAATCTGCTCATTTTTATGGTTTTATTGCACATGTAGCAGATCACATACTGATAAAAAAAATACTGTTAAGAATTTGTGCTCGATTTCAAGTTTCAAAATGTTGAGCAGATGTTTACAATTCTACTGACAAAGATGGAGCAGTTTGTAAGTAACTACAGTATTCCACTAATTAGCAGATAATAATAATTTGTCCTTTTGAAATGTTCATTACTGAACATAAAATGTTTTAATATCTGTCACCATACATGCTTTTATTCCCTTGTAGTGATCATTGTGATATTTCAAACTTTTTTTATTTCTTTTCATAACTTTTTTTTACGGCTTGCAGTTTTGTAATATATTGTGATGTATTTTTAAGTATTGTTTAGACTGTTTTTACGTTATTTTGGCAAACAATTCAAGCAGCATAATTTTTGTTGCATTTGTACAGCTACTGTATCAGATGTTGAATAAAAAATTAAACTGTTTACTTGGGTGTTTTCTGTTTGTGGCCAGGTCACTCTTGAATCTGTCATCTAAGTTTCTCCCTGGCACATTATTATTTTTGTATATAGACTATGTTGTATTTATTTTTGTGTTGAGTTGTGCATTTCTGGAATATTTTAATTTTGATCTTCTTGTGTAAATAACATAACATTATTAAATAATAAGTTTGCTTCAGCAAGCCTCCAAAACAGTAAAAAATGTTTCTGACAAAAAAATGAATTAAAAACAATTGTTATGGCCACATGTTTAGCATATATATGGAACATTGAATGTTGTAAATTTCGTGGAAGTCTACAGCAACATATAAAGAATCTGCTCTAAGCAGTATTTTCCGAGAAAACTGACCAGAAATGTCTTGGACACAGTGGACATCTATACGCGATGCGGTGGATACAGTTCCTGGGTGCCAACAACAGGGTCATCCTTTAGATAAGCCAAATATTTCAAGGTTCCCCAACTGCTTAAAAGAATTTCATTAAATTGTTTTGACGTAAACCACATTTACCTCAAGTAGAAACTCTTCATGCAAGAAATTTATTTGTGGATAGACTGTTGGAATGTTATTTTTTATAAATAAATCAGTTTAATGTATACATATGTAATCTCTATTTTATTAATTCATTAGCAAAGTCCTGAACCAAGTATAAACATTACTGCTTTTTATGAAATATCCCTTGTTCATTACTTTCAAAAATATTGTCACGAATGCGGGCTGCTTCCACCTAATCATTAGCGTATCTGCAACCCACGTCGTAACTTATGTGTTAGGGATGTAACTCGAGCACTCACTTGGCTGTTATTTATGACTTCCTTCATTCGTTCCATCCCTTTACTGTGAGAGGTTTTTGTGGGAGTTACTTAGTCACTAGATTTATCATTCTATCTTTTAAACATTAAGTTATACTCAAGAGGGGGTTTGTCTAAAGCCATAAATAAATAACGTTAACTACTAAACTTCAAGGATAATTACTATTTAATTGATTAAGGATTATCGTTTACACTTTGACTAGCATTCTCACTTTAGTAATTTCCAGATTTGTTCATTAAATACTTATAAGTTTATTAATTAAACACCAAAACATTTATTTTTAAGGTGAGGCACTCGCTAATCCGAGTGCAGTTGCCAGTGGAATCTGTATAGAATTAACTAACACACCATATCTAGACGTAACCCTCTACTGTACTACTGTTCATCTCATCCTATGCTGACCATGATTGCTCCCTTTTCTCACCCAGAAGGGGCAACACCACCTGTTGTTGGACTGACCCTGCTCATCCCACCCTTCACCACACTGAAACTTCATCTCGCATGCCCGTACCGACTTCCACGTATTTCTGCGGTGCACACAGCAATCGCGTGATTAATTACAGAAGCTCAAGGTCAGTTCTGTAGCTATATTTTGGAATGAAAGTACCACGGGAAAGATTTAAAAACAACTTAATACAATAGTCGGAACACTTGTAATAGCAATGTTTTTGTGTTCATTCATAACATAACAAATCATTAAGATTTAGGGGCTCATCTGGGAAGCCCGAATTTTCAGCACCCTCAACATGAGATGTGGGTATTGGCAAATCCCCATCCACCCACAGTTGAGACCATACACCACATTTACTGCTCCCAATGAAGAAGTCTACCAGTTCAAGGCCTTTGGCCTAAAGAACGCACCTGCAACATTTCAACGCCTCATGGCAGCATCAGTCCTAACTGGCTACATCGGAGAGTTTTGCTACGCCTACCTCCACAACATCTTCTCGAGAGACTGGGAGGAACACCAGCACCACCTCCAGTTGGTCTTGGAGAGATTTGAAGTCCACTGCCTTACATGCCACCTGTCCAAATGCCACTTCGGCAAGATGTAAATTGATTTTCAGGGGCACTGAGTCATTCCAGAAGGCAACTTCGACCAGACTGAACAAATTCGTGCTATAGCAGAAGCTGCTCCGACCCAAGAACAAGAAGCAGTTACGGAAATTTCTGGGCTCTGCAACTGGCTTCGAGATTTCATACCGAACATTGCCAAACTTATGGGTCCTTTAAATAACCTGCGCAAGGACCAAGCCTGGAAATAGTTAGAGAAGGAAGAAAATGTGTTCCAGGAACTCCAGAACCAGTTTGTGCAACCCGACATGCTTTATCGGCCCCTCCCCGACCTACCACTAATCCACCAGTGGGATAAGTCTCGGAACTGTTCTCTACCACGAGACCCCGGAAAGACGTCGATGAGTGATAAGTTATGCCAGCACCCTCCTGTCAGAAACGGTGAAGAGGTACCACTCAAACGAGCAAGAATGCTTAGCCGTCATTTGGGCCCTTAAGTTCTGTTACCACCTTGAAGACGTGCCTTTCATATTACGGACGGAAACCATGCCCTTGCCTGGTTACACACTGCCAGTGCAACCAAGTCCAAACTAGGCGACTGGGCCTTACTCCTGCAAGAGTTCAACTTCACTATAAAACACTGCCCGGGAAGGCAGAATGAGCTCCCAACCCCCCACCAGGAGACAGAGAACCTGAAGGACTGGGAAAGGATGCTCCTGCTGGAGTACGCCCCACGCTAAGAAAACAAGAAACAAGGTTATGTACAGTTACTGGAGGCACAAACCAGTTGTGCCATGTTCACCGAGCACCAGCAGGCCGACCCCGAAGTATGTAACCTTCTTGCCAAATACCCAAAGTGCTTCAAGTACGAGGGTATGTATGGGCCCGCCCTTATACGCATATGAAAGATTGGATATTGTGGGTGCCGCACAGCCTCCGAGCGGACATCTGCTATTACTACCACCAGCACCCCCATGTGGGACACTCCGGAGGTAAAGAAACACTCCACGATGTTAGCCAGAGATACACCTGGGGTGGTGTAAGCCGGGATGCAGAGACTTACGTCAGACAATGCCAGGTCTTCGCTAGCACGAAGGCACATTGAACCTTGCGCACTACAGGCATCGCACGACGGCCCACGCAAGCATAGACACAGATCGCCGTCAACCTGATGGGACCCTACCCACGAACCCAGAAAGGTACGTAGTTTATTTTAGTGGATACCGACCTGTTGTCTAGGTGGGTTGAGGCCTACCCCATAGCCAAGAGTGACACCAGGAATTTCATAGCCACCATGGAAAGGGAGCTTTTCCCTCGCTGGGGATAGCCCCACTGCATCCTGAATGATAATGGTCCCCAGTTTATAGGAGCAGCATCGGAAAATACCTGCCACTGATGGGGAGTCCAGCCCTGGACTACACCCAGCTACCACCCCCATGGGAACCCGCTGGAAAGGAGAAACCAGGAAATTAAGAAAGGCCTCGGAATCAGAATGCAAGGGGATCACCAGAAATGGTATCAGTATCTGCCGGACATCCTGTTTACTCTCCGCCGTGACCACGAGGCCTTGGCCATCCCTTAAAATGCCCTAAGGAATGGGACTGGGAAGAAGAACTCGGTGGAATTTTACAAACTGAAGAAATTTGCCGTGAAAACCTGAAGCAAATGAACCCTGCACGTGCCAACCAATGCTCACTATATGAAACGTAAGTACCCAGCGCTTACGCGACTGCCTGGGGAAGCTGTCCACGAAGAGGAGAACATGTGGGTGTAAACAGGTCCCCTCAGCAGCAAAGACGCACATTTCGACGCGGGCTTCTACCCGAAATGGGAAGGCCCCTTTGAAGTCATGGAAAACCAAGGAAACACACTGTGGGTCAAAGACAGCGACAGCCACGTACAAAAAGTANACGCAATACAAGGAAATGTCGTGGCACCACCCTCCCACTTACAACTGGCCAGCTCTGCAGAAGAAAGACACTGTGAGTGGAGTGCTAGTGCACCCCTCACGCGCTTAGAGCCACAGATTCTGTTTTTGTAGCAGTTCTTCAGCAGCGCCACACCTGCTGAGAGCCTCCACCTCATCATGTGAAGTGCCCCAACCACGTGTGTGTGTGAGAGAGAGAGAGAAATAGGATTAGGTAACCCTAGCTAAGTGTGCGTGTTAGCCAGTCAGACTATAATCGGGAGTGATTACAAAAGCAAAACCCCCTTTTCATAATTAAAAGCAGAGTACCCCCTAGCCAAGTGTGTGCCACGTCAAGAAATCTGCAAACTAAGGAAACACCTGGTCTTGTATTATGCTCAGCCAACCAGGAATGCGCGGCTTATCTGCTCAGCCGATTTCTGTAGTAATGCCGTAGGCCAAGGTACTAGCTGCACTTACAACGTGCACTGGCTCGTGAAGGATGCAAGTACTATACTGCTTCTGCTTTCTCATGTTCACTTGTTTTGCTTGCTTGTATTTTAGCCACTTTAATGTTGTTATACAGCTTAACTGCCATTTGAGAATTGTGGCCATGAGCCAGAAATATACCGGTAAAGTTAAAGCACATGTAAATAAGACCAGCCTAAGTAATAAATCCTAGACGAAAGCATTCCTGGAAGCCATGCTATGCCTAGTGTCAACCACTTTTTGTACCATTTGTGTACCTATCTATTGTACTATTTGTACCCCCACCACATTTGTACTACCTTTTAAAACTTTTGTACCTTTCATTGTGCTTTGCTATTGTATAGTAAAGCACCTCACGCTAAAATTATTTAGCTTACTCTTACTTATTTTTCATTACTAATGTTTAGTAATGCACCTAACACTTGAATGGCCAGACCATTCTAAACCACATTTTTGCTCATGTGTTGTTTTGTACACCCACTTTTTTTTTTTTTCCCAACAAAAAAATATATTTGCTTGTCTTAAACTGCATTTCTCACTAGCATTTTGCTACTCAAGTCAATTCTTACTCTTATTATTGTGAACCATTTTTGCCTAAAACTCTTGAGATAAAAACCCTGTTAGATTACCTCACGTGCACAATAGTTGGATGTTGAATGGTTTTTTTTTTTTACAGCTTGCAAAATTTATATTGTATATAATTTTGTATTGGTTTTTGGTGAAATATTTGTCAATTTAATGCAATTCAACGAATTGCGGTGCAGAAGCTTCTATTTTTGATGAAAGTAGGAGTTTCCACACTTTTCTCACTAGTTTGAGATTTGCACCAGTCAACTTCTTTTACCTAAACGCACCGTGAACTCGGCTACTCCCTTAGACTAGGATTCAATGTAATTCTCATCTTAAATTTTACTTTTTCACTAGCTTTGCAACGAGCAGTGAAATAATTTTTCATCTGCTTATCCCATTTAAAACTTTCAACCTAATCAACTGGCATAATTGTACGTAACCAGATCTTCAGCCTAACCTGTAAGACAGTCTCGTACCCGAGGTTACGTATTAAGATCCTTCAGATTCGCACCCGTTAAGCATACGCTGTTTGGTCATGCTGACCATTTTCACTCCTACACCCTTTCCTTATACTACACAGAATAGCGAGGGGGGAGAGAGCCACCGTACCAGTCGCCATCAAGAGTCCAGATGCCTTTGAGAAGATGTTCGTCCTTTGCGCCTGTGGCTCCTGCTAATGGAAG
>NQII01020955.1:0-10936 GCA_002778355.1 Clitarchus hookeri
TCAACTGCCAGTTCTGCAGATTTTGTATTCAGATCAGTCACAGTGGAAGTGCTTCCATTTTCTCACACAAGTTTTGCAGTGTTTGAGTAGTTCATCATCACTAGTATTTGAGAAGAGCATCGCTGTGTGTGGCAACAGCTACCTTTACACATCGAGCTTGTATTCCTACTGCTGGCGAAACATGTTCCCATTTTTCTTCATACTTGGCCGCTACAACTTCAGTGTGACTATATTACAGAAACACAAAAAACAATGTGTATATTCTTAGGGTTCCATTTTCCAATGTCGTGATACTGTCCAGCATTTTGGATGGTAGTATTGCCTTGCAGAACTCTTCCATGAGGGTTCCTCCAACACTGCCATGTGGACCCTTGCCATGATAAGACTCTTGATAATTCCATTCAACATTACATCCTATAATGTTTGATAAGGTACACGTATATGGCTGTCTGATGACTGCTAGACATAGTTTTAACACTACTATATAGTAGTTGATGTTTTAGCCGAAGCATGGTTCATTCTGAAATGTTGCTGTGTAGTTCTCTGCAAAATCTGTTGGAAGAATCAGCTGTGCTGGCTGTAGTGAATCCTTTTGTTTGCTGTTCCTTCCACAGTCTGCTTTTGTTATAGATCTAACGGGCGAGTTGCTACTTTAATACAGTGTATAATTAATTTATTGCTAGTGTTTTTCAACTGGATGCCCACCTTCCCATTGCCTGATATGGACTTAAACCATGATCATCATTAAATTTTCTTTGCCATTACAGTTGCAATGTCACCACATTCTTTACAGCTTCTCTTCATGCAGTTCTATATTGCATACAGTTTCCTTGAGTAGCTCTGTGTTAGTCCTTGGTTTCTCATTTGTTTTCTATGATGATGATGATGATGATGATGATGATGATGAAATCAGTAGCTGCATATTTTCACAATAGCACACGTGCGTTCACACACTTTAAAAAAAAAAAAAAATCAGAAACCAGCTTAACATGTTTTGGTCTCATTGCACAAAATGTTGATAGGCCTAATTTTACATCAGGATTCTGTTCTTGAAAAAAAAAAATGCATATACCTCTTTTAAATTATACATGAGAAACCTCTTTTGCTTGTGCTCCTTTTCCCCATTTTCACACACAGTAATAAAATCTTTCTTCCCTGGAAGAAGCAGTGAAATATCATTAGAGTCATAAAATTCTTGAACCTTTAACGTAGTTTCTTCAGTAATCGCAAAGGGAGAGGGTTTGCTTTGTTGGACTGGCTGCTATTGTACATATAGAATGATTCAATAAGTCTTCTCTCAGCAGCTGTTCTTTTTCTAGGACTTTTAGGTAAGTTTATTTGTGCTCTTTTTACCACTTTCCCACTTACAGGGAGCACACACAATAGTCGGACATAAAGTATGCGAGTTGAAAAATGATGCTTTTTGTCTTTTTCAAAACTCTTGCACCCGTTTCAGAGCTGCCTCCCTTTCTGCAGCTTTCTGTGATTTAGATTTTGGTTTACGAATTTTCCTCCTATTATTACGACATTTTTCTCATCTCTCTTGGTTTTTATCCGAGGCCTGAGTGCTGTGTATTCCCGCTTCCTCTGTGCAGCTGATTTTGGTGCTGCTTTTACCATTCTGGAAAAAACCAGACTTCAGAAAATGCGCATTCACTAGGTTTAATCTAAATTAGCTGAAAATATAATCATCTGCAGTGTAACAAGCATTACTGTGTAACATTTGTTACTATTCGATGTAATGTTTGTTACACCATTTTGATGTATAATTACAGAATTGAGAGGGCATAATTACCATCAATTGTTGGTTTATATTATGAGGGCATATAATGTAAAGTGCCTTTTCAAAATATTAAATTGTTTTCAAATAGCATCAAGAAATGTCCTTTTCCGGTAACAAATGTTATGTAACCTATAGGTTTCTTTAACAGTAAATATCTCTTTTTCCAGTTTATCAATTACTCTAATTAATTGTACATATGAGTATTAAAAAAGTTAGTTTCAACACTAAAGAAACATTTGGTTTTATAACATCAGGTTTTACAGGCATAATAGGATATTACCAAAGTACTAGTATTAACCTTGTCAACTCTGCTGCGTCCATCTTGTACTTTGCATGTTGGGAACAAACACATGCTGGTTCTATATTGCCAAAACCAGCTTATATCTAGGGTCGGCGCGAAAAAGCACATAATTCCAAAATTTGTATTGTATTCAATAATAAGTCAAATACACAGTCAAATGTATGCTGTGGCAAAAGCATGTAAATTAATTTTTCTTTTGTGTTCCTAGATGCACATTTTGGTTACTGGCATCGGCAAAAGTATTTTTTAGTTCTTGCAGGAAAGTATATTAACCTGTGTAGTAAAATATAGTTTTTAACTTATGTGCTTTTCCCTGCTGACCCTAGATATAAAGGCTTGTAATTGAGAATGTTTTGGTGTGCAAATACAATTACTTCTTTTATGTATAACATTTTTTTCATTCTGTCCCTCTTTTCATGGAATGACCCTTTCTCTCTCTTTCTGTGTGTGCATGCGCTTTTCTATTGATAATGTGTGTAGTAGCTCAAATAATTAAGTTTAATGTTGTAACTAAGATTTGAAAGCCTCAACAATTTTACATTTCATGTTATTAAATTTTAACGAAAAATTCATTTGGAAGTTATCAAGCAAATTTTGTAGTTCTACAATTCTATAAGCTATTCACAGTTAAATAAGCACTTTTATATCAATCTTTAAATAAAAAAAATCTGCCAGTAACAGCAAGCACGTGTAACATAAACAGTGACTGCAATACTCACTGTAAAGATGGCAGCAAATTAGTAGTAGTAGTAATAATTCCAGGTCTTAACCCCTAGTCATAACATTAAAAAGTTAATAGCATCTGAAGTTCAGCAGTTTCATGTTTCCTTAATGCACATATGGATAAAAATTGACTTAATAGTAACACGTTTATTTTCACTAACAATTTCGTTTCAGTCAGTTGATATATCATTTTTATTTAATTTATTTATTTTACATCCATTTGACTTTTTATTTATTTATTTTACATCCATTTGACTGTACAAAGAAATACAGTAGTGGATAGGTCAGGAAATATAAATACAATTATTACATACAATACAACTAATACATTCAAGTTATCAACTACAAATTTTTTTTAAAACCCTCTCTCATTTCCATATTTATGGTCTCTATTCAGTGAATCTAAGTGGCACTTTTCTTTTAGTGGAAAAATAATAAACAACCTTATTACATATATTTAATATTTATTGAGGCAACAAAAACCTTAGTGTATCCCCTAAAATTGTATTTTATTGTAGGCTACTTAACCCCTTACTGCCCAGCAATATTAAAATTCTTCAGAAAAATATTTAATGGTGTTTTATCTATATTTAGCTACTAATTGATCTACATGAATTTTTTTGAAATAGTACATATGTGATATTTAAGTTTGTATCACCTATGATGCATTGGGCATTGAATGCATATTTTACACTGTTTTAAGGTTTCTATAATTTTTAACAGTGAAAAACACAAATTTACTGAACACTTTGTACATACATCATTTGATAAATTTCATTACATAAATCATGACCGATATTGAGAATAAAGTGGCTATATGCAGCAGCAACTGAGAAAAAAGTTGTAGAAACCACTGCATTGTTCCATTAGATTTTTTGGGAATTAAGTTTACACATGTGGAAGCATTGCAAAATACCATTATAATTCTCATATTTAATTTTCATAGTTAATTCAAATGAATTGGTCAAAAAGCTCATAACTATATGATACTGTATACGAGTACTAACATAACTTAATGCAGATTATTTATCTTTATATAAAGCTAACAAATTTATAATCACTTACATTGTTAAAACCTACATTTTTACAAGTGGAATTGCACAAAACAGTTTCGTCCCTGTGAAAAAACAAATTTACTAAACACTAGGTACATACAACACTTGACAAATTTTTACATGCTGGATATTGACATCTTTGCCTTTTCCCAGAGACAAATGGCCAGTGTCAAAGTTTGGAATTGTGCTGCTGGGCCCCTCTTCTTTTTATCACAAAACGTTTTGTCAACCTCGTTTGCCAGATGGTGATAGTCTTCAAGTCCTTCCCTTCATTGCAAAGTAATTCAGCCACATCCGCCTTGAATTATAAT
This sequence comes from Clitarchus hookeri, assembly GCA_002778355.1. Taxonomy (NCBI): domain Eukaryota; kingdom Metazoa; phylum Arthropoda; class Insecta; order Phasmatodea; family Phasmatidae; genus Clitarchus; species Clitarchus hookeri. The sequence goes on from NQII01020955.1 coordinate 4,174, forward strand.
AGGTCTGGTACTAGTTTCTTGTCAATCCCATGTGCATCACAGTCTGCAGTACAACCACCATGATGTTACAATAACTAAATCCACAAAGTGAAAGAAAACCCTTGAGTAATAATTCTTTGACCTAATTCTAATGCTGGAATATGCCATAAGGGAATCCAAAAGATCCACACCACCCATGAACTGGTTGTAGGTTTTCACGAGTCTTGGGCTAGGAACTCTTATTGCACCATGTAATTTTGCATCATAGCGAGTGATCATCTCCACAGGTTCAGCAGAATCAATTGTTGCAACCAGAGTAATTGCTCTGTTATCGAACAACTTGACAGCTCTCAGATTGATTCCATCAATTGTTCTCTCTTTCTCCTCAAAACTTCCTTGGCTTCTTTTCTTCATCTCATTAGGAGCAAATGTAAGTCCACAAAGTATATTCAACCAAATTGTTCATAGTGCTCCGTAATTCTGGTTATTTGTTACTATCTGAGTCAAACAACACAACATTTGAGTTTTCACCTAAATCTGGAAGATTGGACACAGGTGAAATTTTATCTGAGTAAATTTTAAAATCATGTAAAATTCCACGTGGTCACACAGAGCAAATAGTTTGTACCCCCACTTATGTGACTTGGGAGTTAACGCGTGTTGGCTTGGTGGTGTTGGGTTAATGGAAGTTTTAAAAGGGGCGGTGAAAACATTGTTGGGTGGGTTTGTAGTTGGATACCCGACTAGGCGNTTGGGTTAATGGAAGTTTTAAAAGGGGCGGTGAAAACATTGTTGGGTGGGTTTGTAGTTGGATACCCGACTAGGCGCCAGACACCGTCGGCAGGTGGTGTCGATTGCTGCTGCTGATGATGATCTTAGAGTACGGCGGGCAGTTCGCCCGGACGTATGCAGTCCCTCGATGAAATTGTTGGATGAGCCCCTCTGGACAAGAAAACCATGCGTTTCCTACGCCTGATAATTACGTCGGAATGAAGTGGGCATATTCAGGCTGACCCTCACGCCTTNTGTGATAAATTTAACTACATTATTTAAGAAATAAACTGTAATGTTGAGAAAGAAAGTTACACATATTTCCGAATTCTAAACCACGTTTCAGTATTCATAAAACACTTCTTTCGCATTAGAAATGTCAGATAACTAGCAGCATGGTCACAGTAGGCCTAAAACTAGCACGCTATAATAGTCACTACCCGACACCGCTCGACTCTTAGAGCAGCTGCCGGCAGAACGCCGCGCTGCCGGCCGGCAAACCTGTATTTTCCATGTTTCACCACGTTTCTAAACACTATATTTGAGGACTCAAATATAGTGTTTAGAAACGAAAAAAATATTTAAAAAATAACTTGCTTATCTGATTGTTTTGTATGTTTTGTTTATCTAACATATCTTTTATTATTCTGATGTCACGATAGCTGTGTCTACACTACACTTTCTTTTTAAAATGTAAGAACTGTACAAATAAGCTGAAAATATAGACATGGTAGTTTGAGAAACACTTAATACCTGGGGTGGGGTTAAATACAGCGAATAAAATGTATAACAAAAGCTTAAGAATTGGTTTTATTCCTCGAAAGCTGTTTTTTTTCTCTTTATTTAAGAGAAAAGGTTATAAAAGTAACAGCTTACTTGCGTAAAACGCTTAGACCTATTTAGTGTCAATTTTGTGGACCTAGTTTCGTAATTTTTTTGTAACGTCGATCTTAGTAACTTAGAAAAAAGGCAAAGGGCAAATATGAAAGTATGATCATCTTTTATAAATATTTCTAAAAACATGCATTTTAGTGTTTTGAAGGTATAAATTAAGTTTATATTTAACTTAAAATTATTAGACTTTTATGAAAGCTAACTAGAGACAAATCAAAACAACTTAAGTTTATTAGAAATTGCTATGTTTGAAAAATACCGTATAATATAAACCAAACTTTTTGCAAAAGGGACTCTAAGCCCAACCCAAATAATTTTATGTTTAATTTGCATGGCTTAACATCGCGACATGTTATTATTTAGGCATGCAATGTGAATATAGCTTAAATATGATAGCTGTACTCTTGAAACGAATGTTAGAAGTAATATTAAATTAATAAAAAAAATATCTATACCAAATTGTGTCTGTTCGGCCTAACTTGAAATGTATAAACACACAAAATGTAAAATTTACATTCTGTGGCTAAATTTTTTGTGAACATATTTATATGCCTTTATTATTATGAAATACGTTAACAAATTTTTTTATGCTCACGTCTACATCACATACGAATTACTAAACGCGTTGTGGTGTGTATTAAACAATACCATGGTACCGTAACGAAGATTAGGTCAGATGTAAATAGCAGACATTCAGAATTCCAGTGTTAAAACTGCATACAGTGGCTCACATTAATATTCGGTCCCTTATGATTATCGCAGTTTCATGGCCTTATGTTACATTAGTAATGAAGATAAACATAAATCATATTGCACAATCATTCTTGTGTGCTTTAAATGAAATATAGCGGTAGCCAATAACGAAAATGAGCAATGCAACTTAACAAACAATATGATTTTATCATCCCATGCTGCATAAGTACGCCACTTTAATATTCGGCCATCATCATTCAAACACAAACATAATCCTCTTTGCAAATTAAACAAACATTAATTAGTACCTGGTAGCATGGCCATTCTGTTTAATTACTTATCGCAGGCGTTGTGGCATATTAGCAATTATTTTCCTGGTACATTCGGATCCAATCTTACTCCATTATTCCTTGAACCTTTTCTCTAATTCTTTTGTGGACCTAACTGTTGTAGTACGCAGTCTTCTTTTGAGTTCATACCACAGATTTTCTATGGGATTCAGGTAGAGTGATTGAGGAAGTGTTTTAATGACTTTGGGACAGTAATACAAAAGCCAGCTTTTGACAATGTACGACTTGTGTTTCGGGTCATTATCTTGGTAGAACTTAAACGTGTTCCTAATGCCCAGATTATCAGCCCTCTTGTGTAGGTTTGCTGTCAGGATGTTGAGATCGTCTCCCTTTTTCATTGTTCCATCAAAGTACAGCCTCTCCAACATCTGCTAAAGATATACAACCCCAGATCATAATACTACCTCCACTGTGTTTCACAGTAGGTTGTATGTTCCCAGGTTTTAGCTCCTGATTTGGCTTGCGCCATACCGTTATCCTGCCATCTGAACCAAACCCATTCAATTTCGTCTCATCAGCAAAAATAACATCATTCTACCAGATTTAATCTTTGTCAGCGCGGTCTTTTGCGAATGTAAGTCTTTTCTTATATTTGCCTCATTAATGAAAGGTTTCTTTCTAGATACCCTGCCATTATATCCTGCTCTTCTGATAACTCGTCGTATGGTTTCTGGATGGACGTTCTTTCCGCATTTATTGAGTACCTCCGTGGTACGTTTGCAAGTACTAATTTTCGATCTTTCTTTATTTTCCTTATTACTAGACGTTCTTCTCTATCGCTTAGTTTCTTTGGCTGTCCTTTTTGAGGTACCGAATCTATTCTGTCTTACTTCTGAAACCTTCTTACGATGTCACCGACATTGGACCTCGGCAGATTCAAGTGCTCCGCAATTTCTCGCTGAGATTTCTTCTTCGCATGATGAAAAAATATCAGCTGCCGCTGTTTAAACGTTGTATTCCTGCCCTACGTCCCATTTTCCTGACTGGCGCAGCCAACAGAACTGCTCAATACAATCTCTCAGCGCAGAGAGCGTGCAGGGAATGACACGAGGTACGAAAGCAATGTGCATCGTGCCTGTGCCACGCGTCCACCACAACTGGCCGTATATTAAAGTTGCGTACTTATGAAGCACGCGAGGACAAAATATTGTGTTTCACTAACTTGCACTGCTCATTTCAGTTATTGCCTACTATTGCATTTCATTTAAAGCACACAAGAATAATTGTGCAATATGTTTTATGTTTATCTTCATTTGTAATGTAACATAAGGCCATGAAACTGCGATAATCATCGGTGGCCGAATATTATGTAATGTGAGCCACTGTACATAAGAGATACACAGACACGTTAAATATAATTACGTACGTCAACATGGCCTTCGCAAGCAAAACGAACTGATTTTGACGAAACATCTTCAATGTATTATTTAACTGCGTTAAACCATGTCTTCCTGTTTGTTTCGTTTTTTGTAACTAACAAATATTTTATAAGGTGTTTTGCGAGATGTACTAGTACACTGCGGTACAATAAACCATTTAGATGATTTTGGCATACTTGACTGTTTATTTTATTTTTCCATTACTTCAAACAATTTCTGTTTAACCAAGTACGCATCACCACTGAAGTAAACAAACGCGGCGGTCGAGGTTGTATTTGACATGTGACGTCACGGAGTAAGCAGGCGCGTTTTAACGGGCGTTTCAAACGTAAAATTTTCATTCCGTCATAACTTCTTCAAAACTAATTTTTAAATCGTGATACTTTGTAAATACATTTCTAACACATACATTATTGAAAACCAAGTGCCAGCAAAAAATGTGCATGCTGCCTATTGCTGCTGTCAAAATTGCTGTACTGGTTCGTCAGCACATGAATACTGGCAACAGTACAACCTCAAGTGCGCCTGCGTTCACAAACCCCGCCTCCTCTCTTCGAGCACTTTTAATTCACATTAAAGAGCATGGTTATCCACACCCTCTGCTTCCTGTAGCACTTAAGTAATGCAAGAACAAGTTTTGAACTTATTTCCTGTTGTGAGGGGTTACGGTGCCTATGCTGGTTCCCCCTCCCTTTTCTAAGCTATAGCCTCAGATATAGGTACACTCAGGGTTGCAGTAATGGCCCTAATCGGTGACCATGGCTGCCCAATCCCTGTCTGCTGCAATGCACGCCTCCTTTGCATGCCTTCCTTTCATTTTAGGCGTATGGAGCCTAGTCCTGAGATGCAATTAGCTCCCGTCCCTACCTCGGATGCACACGTAATACTTAGCAATAGGGTAAGCTAGGAGAAAAATCTGCCCGGGTGGGGACTCTCAATCACTTCTCTCCGACGAACTTCAAGTCTTCCAGCCGATGTCCTCGCCTTCGTCATCACAATCGTCGTTAGCTCGGCCGACGTTTCTTACGGTGGGTCATGGCATACAATAGCTGTTGTGATTTTTGCTGGTAAGTGTTATTTTGTGGCTAGATTGACGGTAGGACTAGCTGCTTGCGGTGGTGTCATGATCTATATTTTGTTTGGTGGCCGTTCAGAATTCTGGTTTTGATTTAACGTAATGTACCGCTGTAGACTGTCTTTTTCCTATCGTTCTCCATGTGCTGTTTTTGTTGATGGTTTTGCTGAGCCTTACGGAAGGCGTACGTGCACTACTGTTGTAGTTCTTTAATTGTAGTTAAGTGCGCCCGGTATTGTTTTTGTTGGCACCGCCTAGATATTTGTACTTTTGCTCAGGCCACGCCATGCCTTTTCAATATTATGGTTACATTTAAGTAAGGTTTTCATGATGTTTTTCTGTTAGATATGACTTTTAACGTGTACTTTATTGGTGCCGACTATTTTGTGATACAATCTGTACCTGATTTTTTCGTTGTCAATTATACTGTTTATAATAATAATAATTTTGTGGTAATTTTATTTGAAACACGCCAACATTGACTTGCGCCGCACACTTAAAGCTTTATGCAAGATCTAATACGTCTTTGCTATCAATAGAAAAAGAAATGATAAAAAATATTTCCGACTTCAACAACAGAGCGATTGAAAGGTTTGTAATTATCAAAAGTCGCCGTAATGATTTTTTCAAGAAGTAAAACAAACCAAATTTAATTACTTTTTACAGCGTATCTCCAAACAGTTTCGCTTCTGATATTCGTAATGTTAAAAAAATTTTCACAGTAAAAATATATCTATGATTAAATAACTAAGCTGAAATCTACCTATCCTCGATTACTTAATTAATTTATTAAATTGTGTATTTTGTTTCGGGGTCTTTAAAATGCGATACTGTAAACATTTTATCCGAATTCCAAGAAAAATAAAAACAAATATTTTTGGTTCTGGTATATAAATTATAAAACTGCAATAGAAATATTATACTAACATGAACATCACCCGACGCTGCAACGTATCAAACAAACATAATTTCTTCTGAAACAAGACTATGAATATGAGGTAAGCTGTAAGTAAATCTAACTTTGAGTGTTTGTGTGCATGCTGTACAGCAGGGGGTGGACACACTATAGGACACGGCTGAACGCATTTTCCAATCGCTATACGCTAAATCAAACCTTATAGACTAAAACGTTTACAGTGAACTATACAATTTTTGATTAAATCTTTGCTTACATAAAAAAAATCTTAATATTAAACATGGTTTATTATAATTTTATGCAAGAAAATTGGTTCATTATTATTAGTTATCCCTTGAACTCTTTTTCATACACTTTGTTGTGCATTTCACGACTTTCAGAGTGGTATTCAAGACATACGTAAAAATGGCGTGGCTTGGCTTCAGGAAGTGTGTTAAGGAGTGAATCTGTGAGTAAATAATTAATTTACTCCAGTATTCGTCTTAAATAATGTGGGTCAGTATGACGTGAATCACTCCTGCGTGGTCTGGCACGGCCACTGTCATCACGTCATCGACTCACAGTCGCTGCACCAGTGAGGCCCGCGGAACACGCACGTCGTGCGTCCCGATGCGTGTCCGCATAGTTCACTTGGGAACGGATTATGACCCGATACCGAGTGATCCAACCGAGTGCCTGTGGTGTCCCTAGAGAGATCTGTGTAATT
>NQII01020958.1:0-11192 GCA_002778355.1 Clitarchus hookeri
GGCAGCCAAAATTTTTTTTTTCAATTAACAAATATGTTAGTGATCACTAAATAGCTCTAGTACTATTGAATCTACCTGTTATTAGGCACGACAACCTGTTTCTTACCAGCAACAAAATTTCGCCTTGGAAAGCATTAATCAATCACTTTTTGTAGCCGCTTCCAAATTTTTTTTCGTTGTGGATAGACAAATGTGACGATTTTAATAGGTACTGCCAGCATACAAAGTTAAGTTGAATATTTTTTCACCGTTTCGCACAAAGAGCATAGTATTCTAGATACTAATATGCCTGCCATTTTTAAAATAATGGTATGACCCTTTAAACCATGTCAGTTTACATGACTAATCGTAGTAATACTTGGGTGTCATATATGGTATGAATATTTAAAATGATTTCCAAGTTATAACATTCAAACTTTATTTTCAAGTGGCACTATCTTACAAAATTAAAGCGGCTATGCATTTACACAAATTATGCTTTTGACAGATAATTTAAGTATAGTAAGTTTAATCTGAATTGGACAAACATTATGGTAGATATTGCAAATAAAACTAAAATATTTATATAATTGCCATTTTAAAAATAAGTGCTTTATCCATTTAAATTGCATATATGAACTTTGTTTACAATATTATTACTTATATGTCAAATTTGGCAGGAATCGATTTTTAGTAGTTACTGAGATATAATATAAAAACTTTATTTTTTATGTTGCACTATCTTCCAAAATGGCTAGTTAATAGCATTATCATTATTCAATGCGTACATCATGCACTGTCAATATAATTTTTTTTGTTCAAATCGGTTAATTGGGACTCGAGATATGAGGAAGCTTTATTTTTAAATTTGCGCTCTCTTACAAANTTTTTTTGTTCAAATCGGTTAATTGGGACTCGAGATATGAGGAAGCTTTATTTTTAAATTTGCGCTCTCTTACAAAATGGCAGACCAACAAAATTTTCTGTTTATAAATGCAATTCTTACATCATGCTCTATCCACATACCAAATTTGGTTTAAATCAGTGAAATGGTTACCGAGATATTACTTGAAAGAGCTTTATTTTTTCAATTTACACGACCTCACGAAATAACGGACCAATAATATTATAGGGTTTGAATTATATGCATACATCATGCACTGTCAACGAACAAAATTTGGTTTAAATCGGTTAAATGGTTCCCGTGATGTAATGGGAAAACTTAATTTTTTCAATTTGCACTATCTTTTAAAATGGCGGATTAATGGCATTACCGGGTTTTGAATTCAGTACTGACATAATGCACTGCTAACAAAACAAATTTGGTTTTAATCAGTGAAAAGATTCTCGAAGATACATTGTAAGATCTTAATTTTTTCAATTTGCAAATTATAGATTTCTTAATTCATTTCTTACAGCATGTACTGCGAACGTGCCAAATTTGTTTAAATCGTTTAATAGTTCGCGATATATTATGGTAAATCTTTCTGTTTTTAATTTGCAATATATTCCAAAAGGTGGATTAATGACATTATCGCATCCTAAATGCAATGCTAATAAAATCGACTGTCAGTGTTAGAAATTTGGTTTAAATTGGATAACTGGTCCACGGGATATAACATAGTAGCCTAAAATTAAAATATGTCCGCCACTTTGAAAACAACTCCCCGTAGTGATTAGAATTATAAAATTCTGATGTCCTTTCTAAATATCATATGTGGACCTAGTTTGGTCAAATTCGGTTGTCTTTTTTAAGAGTTATTAGGGGGTGGGGTGACATACATTCTAGACAGACAACCAGGTGATCGCAAAAGCCTTTTTTTCTTCGGAAGTATGCTAAAGATGAATTTAATAGAATTTGTTATATATATTTTAAATAATTTACAAAAACTAGTCATACCGAAATTTATAAATCCTATGGATGAATTTTATAAAAAATAATTAAGCAGTATGCATACATGTTGCTTCGTTCTTTTAGTATAATTGCCGTACCTATAACATGATTAATTTTGAAAAACTAACATCTTAATATGTTTATTTAATTTCTGCATAGTAATATAAATTTTATACTTACATATATAAAATATTTCTTATGATATAGATGATTAAATGTTATAAGTTCTACAATAACAGAATTATAGTTTTGTTTATTAAACTTTAAAACATAAAACATTTAATTTTATTGAATTAAAATTATTATTTTTATTACTTATCGTATTTTATTTTTCTTTTATTATCAATATAGTATTATAATTAATNTTGAATTAAAATTATTATTTTTATTACTTATCGTATTTTATTTTTCTTTTATTATCAATATAGTATTATAATTAACAGAAAAAATAATTTTCCTTGTTTTGGTCTTATATTTTCTTCATTTACAATATGTGGATGTCAGACACTCCTCATATCCTACTTATTTTATTATAACATTGTTTCCTTTTTATTTAAAAAAAGGAGTTTAATTTCAAATTTTAGTTGTGCTACTTTTGACACCAAAAGTGGCTCAGGACTGAAATGTTTATTATTAATAAATTTAAATTAATTTATAAATAACATTTAAACCAATGAAATAATTCTGTCACATAATGTTGGTTTGGACTATTATGGATATTTAGGTAATTAAGAATTATCCGTTAAGTCTATGTACAATTTTGAGAACAATTGAAATATTTGTAATTCATTAACATTTAAACTTCAAGTTTAAAGACATGTAGTATTTTTTAGAAATACTTTTTCTTGATCAGGTGATGAATATTAAAACAAACGCTTTTGGTTTTATTCATTTCTTCCTGCACTTTTTATATAGTTTTTAGGCATATGTATAAATTTTTATAAATGCAGAAGTACATATCTGCAGATAATTAACCATCAATATTTATGGGCATAACTGACTTAGATATGTTGATCATAGTTTTCGTAATAGCTAGCTGTAAACTGATGAAAAAATTAAATTTTTTAGGACATTCTCTCATCGAGCAATTAAGTGTTAAACTTTTTTGGGACCTGTGTTGTAAATTGTATGGTTATGGATAAAAAGTATATAGATAATGTACCCTGACAATGTAAATTGCTGAATAACTTTTATATAAATCGCTGCTCATAAATTATAAATATCCTCACAATTAAGGTTTGAGCCATCTCCAGTTCGGCATCCTCGCCATACGAGCGTAATCAGCGGCTAGAATATTCTATAGTTAATCAAAACCCTGTTTATATTTCGTCTTCTCTGCTGGAAGCGCTGAAGACAGGTTGTTTTTGCAGTAGTGTGTACAAAAGTGTCAGCGAGCGCAGGTGGTTGAGTGCTGTGGATGGAGAATTAATCTGCAATTATGGATGCTGTCACGGCCAGAGGGTCGCGCTTGACAGCCTGGCGCGGCCATGTTTGTTTACATTATCGGCCCCCAATCACAATGTAAGGATGCTTGTGACCTTGAACTGCAAAAAGCAGGGTAAATCTTACGAAACTAAAGAACATATTACATAACTGACCCGAACTTGCATGTTTGGTTTGGGCGACCTTACGACCTTCACCCCAGTTACATTTAACTGGAAAAAGTTAAGGGAAAAAACTAACATTCGGGGAAAATATTGCTTTACTGACACTGACCATCATGCAAGTGTCATTTGCAGGGTCGCGAGGTGAGTCTGTGAAGGGGTGGGGTCTAATAGGTGAGGAAGATTGGGAGATCTGTATGTTATATGCCACTTGGGACAATTGTACCAATAAAAATTATCTATATCTTCAACACGAAACTTGTTAAATTGCATATAAAAGTACAAAAGATATTTTGTAATAGGTTTTATAACATTTTTAATGCATGAATTTATTTACCCAAGAAGGAAAAGCTTTCATAATGGAACATCCTCCGTCATAAGATAATATACACTAAAACAGTCGGCTCCGCGTAAAGATCACACTGCATGGCAAATGAAAATACGTGGATTATAGTCCTATTTGGGGGCTGGTAGTATTGAGTTTTAAAATAACATAACTTATGTAAAGTACTTTATGAATGCCAAAACAAATTATTAAATTATAAGCATATACAGATGCCGATTAAAGGAGGGAAAACAAATCAATCGGCTGGTATGTGGCATAATTAAGTTTACAGCACCTACACAATGCCGATTGAAAAAAAAATTTTTGGGGTGTTTAAATGTACCGCAATCTTTGGTTATCAGTGCCGTCTTCGCCAAACTCACGTCTGAAGTACGACATAAGTGTACAGTCTAAACAATTACAAACATTTATTCAGCCTCACTGGTTAGAGATGGTGAAATATTGTAAGGAAATTTTGATCCAATGCCACATATCCCAGTGACTTGAAACTTTGTACAAAAATATATATCCGTTGAAAATACAATATTTTTGCGTCTCTTTCTCTCTCCCTCTCTCTCTCTCTCTATGTCTCTCTCTCTCTCTATGTTGTAGAGCACTTGTACAGAAAAACTAAGCATAAGATGGTAGATGGGATAAGTAAAACTATATTAGACACAGCCACGGGTTAAAAGCATTGGGTTATGGAACCACGAGGCCAGTGACTGCTGCTGAGGGAGAGCTGTAGAGTGAAGCCATCCTTTTCAAATCAGAGAACACAGATCTCTACTTATGTGCTACTCAGCAACTAATATTACAAACAAAAATGAAAGTTACTGCCCAACTAATGCTTTTGAGAAGGGTGGGAGAAATATTTTGGAAAATGTCGAGTGGTGGTGCTAAGGAGTCCCTGGCCAGAAGTGTATGGAGTGGGTTTTTTCTCCTCTCATGCCAGTAGACTATTGAGGTGAATAACTGGGTAATTATAGAATTATGTTGATTTAGATAAATTAATTCGTGATGTAATATAAGTAATAATGATTTATTTATGAATGTAACTATTGAAAATTTATAGTATCTAGCATTAAAAACAATTTTAAGGAAAGAGCAGAGAACAGCCTCAAGATTGATAAGCGAGACGAGTGTATATATGTTGACCATGTTCTTAGCCGATCACATGACAGTGACTTGGAGAGGACCGGCGACGGCCAGACGATGCTATCTTATTTGTTATTTGTATAAGTCAGCCAGTGTTTTCCACGCCAGTCATGCGGACTCAAGGGCATCGCCGTGTATGTGACTGGGTCATCGTACGCTGAGCAATGACATTGGTAATCATGCGATAGGTCTTGTGATGAGAGATGAGGAACGGGAAGCTGGATGAAGTTTGCGACAGATGATGGGACACGAGAGGAGTAAGTTGTAATGTTGTATGCTGTACATATTAATAAATGCATATTATGAGTTGTTTGACAGTGTTTCTTTTACCATCTCTTATCATGCTACTATACTATCAGCACAAGAAGTTAATTAATTATTGTATCGACTAGTGCAATCTTCAATAAATACAGCTCGTAAATATGGCAGCCAAGTAGGGCGCAACAAATTGGTGTCAGATGTGTGATCTGATGGCAACTTACTGTAGGCACGTGGATGGAGACAATCTCTATCGTCAGTATGAGGGAGCAGAGCCTTATCACCAGCATAGGACGGCGCAAGGGTGAAGCAACATGGAAGTGAAGCCAGAGACGGTCATCTGCGGCAGAAGGCGAACCTAGGCGGTCATCAGACGGAGGTCCGGTGGAAGGCAATCCCAGGCGGGCAGCAGATGGAGGTTTGGCGGAAGGCGATCCAAGGTGGACAGTTGACGGAGGTCCAGTGGACGGTGAGCGTTGCTACAGTTGGGGCGAGACATGAAGATTACGGTGAGTCGCACTCAGTATCGTTACGTAGACTACCTGGCTAAGGTCTGCATTTTGCATGGGCTGAGAATCGATAAGGGGCAACTAGTAGAACCCAGAAAGGGGTTGGTGGTACATGGACTAGGCGAATCAGTATAAATTGTTTTACTGGAAGAGAGTAATCTGCGTTTGCAAGACGAGAAATTAGGTGTGAGCAGAGGTTGTACAGACAAAAGGTCTACGAGATATATGGCTTTACTCATGCGAGATGTGATTATTTTCATAAGCTGGGGCACAAAATCAAGGTGTTATTTAAAGGGTGAAATTAACGGAGAAAGAGGGTAATGGCTAGTTTAATATGTTACAACTGCGGGCAAACCTGGACACATAAGAAGGTTTTGCATCCAGGAAAATACATGGGGGAAGCTAGTAGGAGTATACCGAACCGAGGCAGGAGACAGTGTGAGCAAGCCGGGAAACTAAAATGGAGAAGGAAGAAGCAACGTATGTTTCAAAAATTGGTTGCACCTAAACTATGATAGGACACCCGATGGGAAACACTGGGATTCCTACCAATAGAACTGGACATTAGTATCTCTGGAAGTGCATGTCAGTTACTATTGGACATGGGATCGGAAATTAGTCTGCTGAACTCAAAGGTGTTAAATGTGAGAATGTTTCAACTGGCAGACTGTAGCTTGGCGTATCAACTAAAGGGAATTTCACAGACCGATATGGAAACAAACGGGGCCATGTGTTCAGTGTAAGGTCAAGGGTAAATACATAGCTTTCATATTCCATATAATAGACGACTGCCCATTTGCCAGAATAGTGGAGAAGGATTTTCTGGCATGCACGAAGGCCAGGATTGATGGTGAAAGAAATACAGTTTATCTGTGGCAGATAAATAGAACACTAGAATTGATGGGCCAGGTAAAATAGGAGAGCCTCCAGAAATCCCTTTTGAATGGCAAGAGCGAGGTGGTTATGAAAGTAAAGGACATGCAATATGGTGTGGGAATAGTAAGTAAAAGGCGTTTATGTGGCAGACAGCATCAGAGTAGCAATGGGTGGTAAGTGTGTGTGTAGTATCCTGAATACAAATAGAGATAAATATAAATTGATAAAGTTCAGATTACTCCAGAACTTGTGTCCGAGTATGGTCAGAGCTGAAGTACCTCTCTAAGACCAGATAGACGTGAAATTATGAGAATGTATCTGATAGTGGATCGCCCGATTTGGGAGGAGTGGGAATAGGTGATGAGGTTATGTGAGGATTATTGTAATATATTTTTCTTGCCAGGCAACCAATTGGTTGGACGCCAACGATCGAGCATACCATTCCTACCGCACTGGGTGCACAGCCGATAAATGCACGTCAGTATTGCATTCTGCATGCCCATAAGGACAACATACCCAGGTAGGAGATAGAGATGTTGAAGGACAATATCATCATCATAATTCCTTGGAATTCACCCATACTGGTAGCACCAAAGTAAAGTCATGTGTCTGGCAAGTAGAAATGGTGCATTGTGGTGGACTATAGGGGCATGAACGAGCAAACTATAGTGTCGGTGTTTCCGAAATCAAATATTATGGAAATACGGGACCTGTTGGGACAAGCTAAGTACTTGACAACCCTGAACTTAGCAAGTGGTTATTTACAAGAACGAATTAATCCAGACGATAGGGCAAAAATGGCTTTCAGCAAGCCAACAAACCACTATGAGTTCACCTGCAATATGTTTGAGCTGAAAGGGGCTCCAGCAACAATTCAGTACCTAATGAATGAACTCTGTGCTAGCAGAGGTTCAAAGTCTGCAGTCTCTGGGTTACCTGGATTACGAGGTGGTATATGCCAGACCATTGTAAAAACATAATAACAAGTTTCGAGATGTGTTAGATAGGTTTCGGGAACATCACCTCAAGGTTCAGCCAAAAAAGTGCTATTTCCTTCGAAAATAGATGCCATACTTGGGACATTTGTTATCCAAGGAAGGTGGTGAGGCCAGAGCCCAGCTAGATGAGCAAGATAAAAGTCATTCTCATACTTAAGACAAAAAAAACCGTTTAAGTCGTTCTTGAGGCTCGCTGGATATTAAAGCAATTTCATAAATATATATTGCCAAATGACCAAGCTATTATGAGATACTAAAGGAACAGGAAGTGTATGAATGGGGCCTCAACAGGAAGGAACATTCAATGCATTGAAGGAAGTGTTAGTCTCCGAACCTGTGTTGCAATATCCAGATTTTGAGCAGCCCTTCGTCTCAGTGACATACACTAATCAGGAGGCACTGGGGGGGCAATGTTAACCCAAAGGGAGATAGGCAAACATCATCCCGTCGCTTATGCCAGCCGCACCCTGAACAACGCAGAATATACTATTCGATCACCGAAAGAGAGTTACTAAATATTGTATGGGCGGTCAAATATATTTGGCCATACTTGTTGGGAAGACATATCACAAAGTCAGTCATCATCAGCAATTGACGCGGATTTATCACATAAAGGATCCCAGTTTACAACTGCTAAAGTGGAGACTGGAACTTGAATAGTATGAGTACAATATACATTATATGGCGGGAAAGGATGTTGTTAGCCGAATTTGTGAAATTAAGGAATCGGCGCCATCTCCAGCTCTGAAGACAAACGAAAAATAGGCGAAAATGTAGGATCAGTCAGACAGATTCTGAAGGATGTCATGCCTTGGTAATAGGGAGGCACTAAGGGGAGTCTAGAACCTATGAGTGCATTAAGAGATGTTGTAAATGGCAAGTATTGAAGACAGAAATTGAAAACTATATGCTCAAATGTGACTCTTGCCAACGAAATTAGTTGATGCAACCATCGGTTAGGAACGCCTATGGAAATTATGGACATGCCTGCCACAGTATTCGAAAAATGTGCGCTGGGTATTGTGGGCCCTTTAACTGAAACACCTAATGGTAACAAGTATAGTCTAACATGCCAGGATGGCCTATCCAAATACCTCGAGGTCATGCCCATTCCGCAGCAAGACATTGAAACCATAGCCTGAGCTATAGTGGAACAGGTAGTGTTGAGGTGGTGATTCCCACAATGTGTGTTGATGGATCAGGGCACATATTTCATTAGTGACATGATGAAAAATATAGGCTGACTACTTCAGGTAAGTAAATTCGCACTTTTAGTTACCATCCTCAATCTTACTTTGGTGAAATGTCCCACAGAACCTTGGTGGAGTTTCTCCATCACCATGTCAGTAAATATCAGGTAGATGGGGACTGCTGGCTACCATATGCGACCTTTGTTTTTAACAACACTCCTCACTCGAGAACCGGTCGCTGCGCCCAAGAGCTGATGTTCGGGACAGTCCCTAACATAGCTGGCACACTTCAAAAGGGACCTGAGGGACAATACGCCGAGTATGACGAGTATGTTCAGCTGTTCCAGACTCGCCTGCAACAAGGGTACATGCTTGCCAGAGAAAAATTGGTGGAAAATAAGATTAGGAGTAAAACATATTACGATATGAAGGTTAATGAGTATCACTTCAAGTTCATTAAGTTGAAGGGAGTAGCGTGTACATTTCGAAAGAGAGGAAACTAATCAATTAGGATGCACACCAATCGACTAAAGCCTTTTTTTAATGGTGTGTCTTAGAAAATATGCCAATGTTTAACAGAAAATCTTATAGTGTTATTTGTCACATATAGGTGCACTCCTATACACTTCTGCAATGTGGTGAATGTATTATTTAATAATGCTTCTATTTATTTTCTACAGTTAAATTTTGTAATTAAAGTGTAGACTCAAGCAATAAATTTAAAAGTGAGCCACGAGCATCCTTCAGAAGTATAGTTGATTTATTTTTAATGTCGTATCATGTAAACTAAGATGAAATTCATGGGCATGTACACAAGTAGCAGTATTTTCTTCCTCCAACGCCAATCGAACATCAGATCACAAGGGAATTTGAGCTATACTAAATAGCATTATTTTCGTCACCTCAAGGGCTGCTAACTAAATTTCATTGAAAAATAAGGGCGGAAGGACGTGACTGTTCTTATAGTTGACTACTAATAAGATCAACATTTATGCAGGAAGCTATGGTTATAACACCGTATCACCTTATCATTCTGAATGTGCAATTCTGTGGNTAAGATCAACATTTATGCAGGAAGCTATGGTTATAACACCGTATCACCTTATCATTCTGAATGTGCAATTCTGTGGTGCAAGTCTTCGTTACGCCAAAATCTTCGTCACCTCTTGGAACAGTGTGTCCTCCGAAATTTCACTGTTAGTCTGCATATCGCCCAAAAGGCATCCCAAATTNTCGTCACCTCTTGGAACAGTGTGTCCTCCGAAATTTCACTGTTAGTCTGCATATCGCCCAAAAGGCATCCCAAATTTTGGGAAGACATTTTGCACAAGAGTACTTACATACAAGTCTACCCACTTTTTTTACTCTGTTGTATTGTTTCTAGTCGAAATATAACTATCGGCAACATATTTTATTAGGCCTTATAATTTTTTTTGTTTCAAGTCTGAATATGTATGTTANATAATTTTTTTTGTTTCAAGTCTGAATATGTATGTTATGAGGCAGAGTTAAAGTAACGTCTACATATCGTATTAAGATAGTTAATTACACGTAGGTACACGATGTTACATTATCTGTGCCTCAGATGTGACAGATCCAAACACAACACTAAAAATTTAAAAGCAATAATATTTTTAGATGTAGGGGAAAGCAGAGTAAAGTGGCTGCTCTATAGTAAAATTAAATATAAATCGTCTACTGTAAGACAAATAGTAATATAAAAAATTGTATGAAGTGTGCTTTTAAATACTAATGCATAATTTTTAGTAGGATCATAGTAAATCATTACAAACAGAATATATACTGACATAAAATTAACTGTTTTTATCACTTACTTCACAACAGGCATGAACACAATCATCAATACTTTATTAAAACAAATAACTTGTAAGACAGCTAGCTCTGGTGCTCCCAGAACAATAATGGCTTCCTTCTTAACTGTTTCAAATCCTCGCCACCAGACTGCAGCACTCTCCAGTGGAGTAACAGCTGATAGTCATTTTATCTGCACTGGCCACTTTACCACGTTCACTACATATCTTCGCTCGGCAGTGCTTTATCAGTGATAGTATAGATATGCTGTATGGCTCGAAATCTAGTAAAATATTTGAAGGACTAATGTTTTCTTTACTCTAACTAGAAATGCGAAAATAATAATTCAAAGATTTACTGAAATGTCTTACTATATTCTCATGAAAAACTGTTGTGGTCTTTCGGATTTGAAACCTGGTTCTTGGGAAAAACCATCCAAGGAATTTCAAATCGACCTACTGTTGGCCACAAGTTCGCGACTGTTTGGAAAGGAGAGGCAAAAGGTGGCATTATATATATATGTATTTAATTCCCTCAACTTATTATGCCATATTTGAGACTTAATGTCTGTAACTTGCATGTCGCCTTAGTA
>NQII01020961.1:0-10792 GCA_002778355.1 Clitarchus hookeri
CGTCGCCTCCACCACTTCCAGGGTCCCGTGGGCAGGCCATACCAGACAGAGGAGGAGGCAACTGCAGATTGGGCCACTGCCCATGGCCACGATGCCATTACTGCTCCAAGGATCGTCCACCACTAGCACCAGGAGTGCCTCCTAATATTCGCCCTCTGGGCAGAGGCTTCTGCAGTGGGAAATGGATGCTAAGGGATGCTGGACACACTGAGCCACACCCCCTCGAGACGACCAGCTACCATCCTTATTCCACGATGATGGTGCCAACAACACTTCCCTTCTGGGGCACATCTCGGTGATCGACATGGGCCCTCTATACATCTTGGTGGACATAGCAGGCAATTGACAGTGACCCTGGTCGACATGGCAATGATACACATCACCATCGCAACCCACCTTGTGCCAGTCCATCAGCTGATGGTGGATCCAAGACTGCCTTGCCTCGCCCAGGGGCCCACCAGCAGGGATTTGGATGTGAATCACCATCACTGTCCACATATGAGACCTATCCACTACCACTACAACTCTTGCTGTAGAGGGGTTGCTGGAGGATGGCATCCTGGGTCAACTGTGGCTGTACGAACATGAGGCCATTATCGAGGTAAGTAAGGGTCGACTCCATTTCAGCCCTGCCAGTCGATGTATTACATATTGTATCAAAACTCCTCTCCTCTCTCTACTTAAAGTACCAGTGTCGCTAGTCAGATTCAGTCATGGGGGTCCCACCTGCACATTTATCAGTGTTTCAATCTTTGTTAAACCAAAATTACGATGAGTTTGAGATGTTGAACTTATTGTGGTGGACCACCATTACTCAGCATGAGATTCCGACAGTTTCGGACGCCCCAGTTTGTGTGAGACTCATTAACTACTACAGCCCCAGGCAACAAGTCATCATCGACCACATTACAGATATGATTAGGGACGATCAGATTGAGTCTAGCGAGTGCCCATAAAATTGTCATAAAAGACCAAAAGATGGTGCACTCAGTTTCTGTGACAACTTCAAGCCGTGAATAAGTTGATTGTGAATGTTCCCTTGCCATTGCTTATCATCTCGGACACACTGGTTGGGCAGGGTAGGCGAAAAAAATTTCTGCATTAGACTTTAAATCTGTCTTTTGGCAAATCCCAGAGAGACCAGAGGACAGGCCCAAGATTGTGTTTTCTCCACCTGATGGCCAAAGGTTTCAGTTCATTTTTGTTCCCTTTAGCCTGTAGGATGCATCTGCGACCTTTCAAGTACTCATGACGTGATTGCTGGATGGGTACAATGGCACTTTCACCACCGCATATCTTGACGACGTGTTGATAAAGTCTCAGTTACGGGAGTAGGATGCCCACCTCCTTTTGCTAGCAATCGAGAGACTCGAGGCCCATGGTTTCACCTGCACCCCCATAACTGCCATGTCGGCACGATGTACTGAGGCACATCGTGAACGCACAAGGGAACCGACCGTCTCTGGAACAGTTGCAGCTGATTGAGAGGAATCCCCCACCACAGATGTGCAAACAGCTACAGCATTTCATATGGCTAGTGAACTGGCTTCGCAATTATATCCCAGGCTTCGCCACGGTCGTAGCCTATGCCTTGGATGACCTGAAATGTAGGTTCGCGAGTACAACCTGCTCACCTACCCCTATTACTGCTGTCACTTCTATGTGCAGACAGATGTGAGCCATCTACCGCCTTAATTAATGCCAACAACAAAGCAAATTTCCTTTTCGTAGTTACCACCTTTTTGCGATTTGTAATTTTGGCAGTGTTTTTTTTCCCCCTTTTTCTGAACTTCGGCGATCTGCTTTTTATAGCAGAAATAGCAACAAATACCAGCAACAAATACCACGTGTCCATTAGGACAGTGCGGCGAACTTTGGCTGTACTGGGCTATGCCAGCAGAAGACCGACTCGAGAGTGCCTTTACTAACAAGCACGACATCGCCTGCATTGCCTCTCCTGTGCTCGTGACCATATCGGTTGGACTCTAGACGACTGGAAAACCGTGGCTTGGTCAGATTAGTCCCGATTTCATTTGGTAAGAGCTAATGGTAGGGTTCGAGTGTGGTGCAGACCCCATGAATCCATTGACCCAAGTTGTCAACAATAAACTGTGCAAGCTGGTGGTGGCTCCATAATGGTGTGGGCTGTTTTTACGTGGAATGGACTGGGTCCTCTGGTCCAACTGAACTGATCATTGACTGGAAAGGGTTATGTTCAGCTACTTGGAGACCACTTGCAGCCATTCATGGACTTCACGATCCCAAACAACAATGGCATTTTTATTGATGACAATGCACCATGTCACCGGGCCACAACTGTTCGCGATTGGTTTGAAGAAAATTCTGGACAGTTCCAGTGAATGATTTGGCCACCAAGATCGCCCGACATGAATCCCATCGAAAATTTATGGGACGTAATTGAGAAGTCAGTTTGTGCACAAACTCCTGCACCGGCAACACTTTCGCAATTATGGACGTCTATAGAGGCAGCATGGCTCAATATTTCTGCCGGGGACTTGCAACGACTTGTTGAGTCCATGCCACGTCGAGTTGCTGCACTTCACCGGCAAAAGGAGGTCCGCCACGATATTAGGGGGTATCCCATGACTTTTGTCGCCTCAGTGTATAATGTACATAATTGTGTACAATGGGACTGAATGTGTTAAATTTGAAGCAATTCTTCTGGCTTAATTCCATCGCTGTTCCATTCAAATCCAAGACATATCCAGTGTGCGAGGACCTTTTCAGTACAAAATTTTCTTGTTGTGCAATTTGTAATACTTTTACTGACACCGTATTTTATTTTTTATCATCTCTCATTAACATTGAGTGAATAATGTTGGATGTTTCTTAGAAAGGGAACAATCCTCCAAAGAATCTGAATCCGTTGGCTTACACATTTTATGTATTTACCAACAAGTTAAGCAAGTAAATTATACAATTTCTAATCTTAGCCATTTACGATTCAGTACAAATGCAAATAGCAGGAACATAATACAAAACAATGTACATTTTCTAAAGTCACGAGTTAGTGAGTAGCAGACTCAGTGCTTCATAGTTTTGCTAGGAATTTTTGTAACAGTATAAACACAATTTGCATACCTTTTGAGGTGTAGGGGGTTCCAGGGTTGTTGATGTTAGTTCCGGCCGTACCCAGTTTGCCAGGTTAAGGTGAAAACTGGTGAAATTGCTTTGCGCCGTTACTCAGTGAGCATGAGTTAGTGAGGGTCGTGCGGTCGACCGCCTGTGGGTCTCGTGATTATTCCAGACATTTACTTTCTTCTTTGATACATATGCAATTACGCTGATATGCGATAAGTTTTTTGCGGACCCGGCACTAAGTGTCTGCTGGTGACCATTGCTGTTCCTTAAAGGCATAAACCATGAAAATTTGGTGCAGTTACGCGGTACACGTTAAGTCCTGTTAAATATGACAGGAAGATTGACTGTCACCCTATCAACACGAACTAAGCAAAAGTTTCTGGTTACATGAAAATACTATTGAATTGAAAGTGATTGCAGCCTAAAATTAATTTGCCGAGGTGGTCCGCGCAGAGCGAAACTCCCATGCTGCCGGCTGGGCCTAGTGCTGAAGTCAGACTAATATCATGGCATCGGCTTCCGCTAATGGTGGCCGAAACTGGTGCCAAAAATTATGTGAAAAATAACAGGAACCCTCTTAATGCTAATTAATTTAATACAAAATACAATTTCATGGTGAACAACATGTTGGTGACTTCCCCGTAATTAATTAAGTGTTTGAGACTGCAACATTATAGGGGATGTCACTGCACTAGAAATCTGAAGTAAAACCTTTAAGGCAATTACCCTTTTAATCATTGAGCATAATTAACGTACTAAAATTTTCTTGAGTAATGGTAAACTGAAAATTTATTTCAGTTTTCAGTAAGTTTCACAAATGTATTTCAGTTTCCAGTTTGGGCGAGTCCAAGTGTTCTATCTTGGGTGTGCTGGATGAGCCCATCCCTGAAAAGGGGTGTGGGTAGCCATGATCGTTTAAGGTTATAATAAAGAAATTAATTTAATTTTTTTGGCTACGGTGTTTTTACCACATTGTATTGCTTCGGGATTTTATTCCCCGCTGTTTAACCGCACTTGGGATCACGTAGCACTGATATCCCAGGCAGCAGACCAGTCGATGTCATGCAGGTGGGAATAACGCTGAAAATCGCGGCGCGAGTTGCACCGACGAACCCTCCAATTTCCGGTGCACCTGATGGCTGAGGCTTTCGGGGTTGGGCACCATGTTGGACTGCTTGTTATTTTCCCCCAAGAGTTTCCTTTTGTAAATAAATCAAGACGGTCACTTGAGTCATGTAGTACATAATGACGAGGCGGGTTTGTTCCATTCTCACCTACCCATACTGCCATACTGGCGGCCTAGTGTTCACTTCGGCCCAGTGTCGGCTAGGTGGTGTACGTGATTGCAGAGATTCAAGTCGTCACGATAGCACGCATGGACACGTGGTTCACGTCATTGTACATTTTATTTTAAATTAATTATCAAGATGTTAGTTATAAAAGGGTAAAAAAATCTCATCCTAAGAAAAGCTTTATTCTTGTGGTCAGTAACTTCGTAAACTCCAGCACCCTAAGGTGTAGAGGGTGTAGCTGGGTACATGTTAATATTTCGACGAGTTCAGAGGATGTCAAAGTCGCCACCGAAAGCCTGAGAGATAAACTAAGAAATTATTTTATTTAAATGTTCTACAATTATTTAGATTTCAAGATTATTAAATCTGTGTGTGTAAAATCATAAAATAAATATAAACAAATTCATTTTATATCCCTTATCTTGAGTTATTTATTTAAAATAAAAATTTGCACATAAATTCCAGGAAACTATTTACTTCCTTTAAGTATTTTTATCGAATATTCTTCACTCGCAAGCCTGTCAACCATGATCGGATTAAATTACTAGATCCGAAAAAAGTTTTAAACTTATCTGAAATTTATAATCTATGGGTGGTATTGATAAACATATCTTGAGCTCTAGCTTCATCAAGACAATCTTATTATGTGTCTTAAGTTCGTATTTACATTTAATGAACATTTCTTAAACTTGTCTCAAGCACGGGCAAACAAGGCGGTCTTCACAAAAACTGTCTTATTTCTGTGCGCCTTAAGAATGAGTATTTCTGGTCCATAGTCATTGATTGAGGTCGCGATTGTGAACCACGTTTCATAATCACCGCGAACTTTCTTAAGATTGCAAATAAGCTCGTCTTTGCCAAGTTCACTGTACGGGTGACTTGAGACAGTGTACGTAATCCACTTAGTAGAACTTAATTTCCACTTTTTACAAAGTACGAACTAGATAACGTTAAACACAATACAACTTATTTACAATAAAAATTTATTTATTTTAAAATCTAATAGTTATTTACAATAAAGTTATATGTACCTAAGAAGAAAGAAAATATTATCAACTATATTGTTTGTTGAAATGAAAATAAAAGCAAAATATTGGTAAATATATGCAGGATGATTCTAAAATCATGGGACAAACATTGAGGGGTGGTAGAGCTCACTAAAACAAACAATTATTGTATAGGAATATATGGGCGGAAGTGACGCGTTGAGGCACAAACACAAAAACATAACACATTAACAGAAACATAAAATGTTCATCAGCAGCATACTTAACGAGTGATTCCATACAGAAAATGTTAAAACAGTTGCTGGAAATGCATCCACCAACAGTCACGCATGCTTGGCGACCTCTACATATGGCGTGATTGGCTGACAATGGTGGCGAGCGTGAAATACCCGGCGTATTTGAATGTGTTCGCTAATCACTCCACCGACGCTACCAAGCTTGCATTACTGTCGGTGGTAGCAATTTTGAGCAATTATTATAAACATTGCTGTAAAAAGGCATTTAGCGGCGACGTTGAAAATAAACAATGTGCTGCATTTCATGTGTTATTTTTGTGTTTGTGCCTCAACGCGTCACTCCCGCTCATGTATTCCTATACAATAATGGTTTGTTTTAGTGAGCTCTACCACCACTCAATGTTTGTCCCATGATTTTAGAATCATCTTGTATATGTTGTACATGAACTGTTTTGAAACAGGTTATATAAAATTTATTTGCACCATATTCGTCGCAGTCAGCGAGCAGCCAGCGAGAGNGCCAGTGATCATTCGTTGGGTTGGGTTGGGTTGGGTTGGTTTGCCTTGGAAGGGGTTGGGGGGCATAATTAATTGTACATATAAATTCGATTATATACTGTACATATCGGTCAGTATTAATAAAAGTATTTATTCAATAATATAAATAAATAATAATTTTAAAAAATATATAATAGTTAATATAAAAAAACTTATATAAAATTAAAAAATTAAACTACAGCAAACTTTACAAAATATATCTGCTCTATGTACTCCAAATAATGCACCGACTTGATAGTCTGTTTCAGGCCAGGAAGAAGAGAACTTGAACCTCTGGAAGGGGGGCTCCACTGTTACTGGAGTCCCTATAGATTATAGGTACAAGGGACCTCTCCAACTGTAATTAACTAACACTGTTTTTTTTTTTCAATTTTCAATGTCACAAACGAGAAAAAAAACATACCCCGTGGGCTGTCCCTGGGAGATTAGGGACTCACCTACACATTACATGCGAAATTAATTAGCACTCTTGCATACAACAGTTCAACATGTCAGACAGACACCACATCACTCACACTCATTCCAGCCGGGTAGTTGGAGGGGAGCTTCACTCCCCCACCGAAAACATGAATACGTAATTTTACTTATAAAAGGCAACACCATCAAACAGCCTTATTACGGGTCCGATGCCCAACAACCCACAGCTACATGGCGCCCCACCGCCGACCCAATGATTTGAGTATGTGTCGGGGTACATTTGTTTTACAAACGCCCAGTGAGTTATGGGAGTCTAGACTCTCGGCCTCACGACACCAAGGCCATTCGGTGGCATATGAGGGTTCGGCAGCGCCATATTTCGTCTTTTAAGTTCAAAAGTAATGCTCTCGATAGTGTGCTGAGTTATTTTTTGCCTGCATGTCTAAACAAATCACATTATTCATACAGTTTTCTTCACAATTTCTTCGTACACTTGTTTGCAACATTTTCCTTCGCGAGAAAAGCAATTTCGTTATTTTTCACTACATTNTTTACAATTTCTTCGTACACTTGTTTGCAACATTTTCCTTCGCGAGAAAAGCAATTTCGTTATTTTTCACTACATAAACGTAATTTTGTACGTTTTAACCAAGTTTTTTATATATTTTCAAAATTGAAATACTTATGTATAATTTGGAATACTTTCTTTTTCAATTTGCATATAATATCACGCACACATTACATCGTGGTGACCAAAAACGTATTTTTATTTCTATTTCGTGTCTAACTGCCATGTTTGGTTAAATCAAGCCTTTGTACAACGTCTTAAGCTCGTTCTTGGCGAAACTGGAAGTGATAAAAAATAAGCTATGTCTTGAGCACGCCACCTTCACGAAGATCGTCTTGTTTGTAGACTATGAAATGCGGTGCGGAAATAACACTGTCTTGAGAAATAAGATGGTCTTGACCAAGACTGTCTTAATCTTAGCCTTGAGACTTGACTATGAATACTATCCTATGTCTCCTACCTAACCTATTTTACACCTTCTGCACATTTTACTCCATCTCCTCGATGTGGTGTAAAAGGTGTAGCACCCGAGTGCTTTTCTAAGTACACCCTTCAATAAAATGATCTAGTTGTAGCAACCAAAATTACTACTTCCGGGAACAAGAACGCGAAGTTGCTGTTTGAGGGTAAAAGTTGTAAAAGGTACCGACCACGCGAACAAAGCTAAATAATTCAGTTTAACGTTTTTCCCTAATTTGAGGTATTTTCATGCCAAAATTCCCTTTTATCCTTTTAAAATTTTACAGCTCAAAAATCCCACGAAATGGGACAAATGCTATGAGTTCGCAACACTCAACGATGCTTCGAGCGAGATAATGGAAGGCTCTCAATACAAACTTGATTTTGAAGTTGTGAGCTAGAGGGCAATGCCGTGTATTTCTGATGGCATAGCTAGGTTGCACTGCGTACAATCAGAAAACACACGTGAAATGGCGCGAAGTTTTTTTTTAAACATTGCAACGATTGTAAAAGCTTTGAGAAAATGTAAGAAAATATAGTACACGTGTTTTTAAAGTTTACGTGTCTCAGGAAACGAGTTTTGAGATAGGTATACAATCAAGATGTGTAAAATTTAATTCATCCAGTTCTTACAGCGCTTCGGAATTGTTTTTAAGATCGCAACAACCGAGTTACGGCATGGGTTGTTAAAGTATGGTGTCATTGTTGCGGCTCTGTTTTATATTATCCGCATTACCGATGTTCTCAAATTTGGTGTGTTATGTTTCTGAATTTTTTACTTTAGGTTTTTGGCGTATTGGTATTACTTTTCGAGTAAATCCGTGTATTCGAAAATTTACTGGGGCATCCACCGATGTACACCTGACGTTCGAAAATTACTGTTTCGGTTAAATCCGATTAAACCCATTGATCCACCAGTTCAACCGGCCTGGAAATTCGGTGGATCTGGTGGATATCCCCCAAAACATCAACCCATGAATTTTCGAACACTTACTCTGAAAAATAAAAGTTATCACATCCTCAACTCGTAATTTCCAAGCATTCTAAAATATACGAAAGTAAGTCGTAGTCGGATGTCCAGTTTTAAAAATGGGAGATGAAAACTTTAGAATTTGTCTGTAATGGTTAATATGTATCTAGAAGCAGACGAAAATACCACTAGAAATCAACCCGATGCACTAAGGAGTATTAAGCCTAAAAACCTGGCCAAAAACATTTTTATGTTATATTTTATAGAAAATGTGTATCGTAGTAGTTTGTCACTCTAACTTTATTAAAAAAAACATTTTAGAGAGGTTAGGGGAAAGACATATATTTTTTAATAAAAAATAGATAATTTTACTGGTTTATTTAGTTGTAGAAAATAATTAAAACTAACACAATAGAAAAATAATACAATAAATTGAAATTTACAAAAGACCCTCAGTTTCCTCCTCATCTTGATCAGTTTCCTCCTCATCTTCAGTATTATGCTCTGAATCACTTGATGCAGAGAATTGGCTTGGTTTTAACAATTCTATTGCATTTTTGGAGAATGCTTGCTTAGGTTTCTTGGATTTAGGACGGATGCTTGTTATATACGGGTCTGATGTCAACAAAAGCCTGTTAAGTATGTCTTTATTGCAGACTGTTCTGGAAAATTCCCGAGAGTAATTTTGTCGGTATTGGCGAAAGTGCTTGTTCCTGGCTTCTGCAGCTTCTCCTGATAGTTGCCCAATCGGTAAAATAGAATGTGAGATGACACTGGGCGCGTGTGTTAATATTTTATGTAATGTCGGAGACATTGGCTGGCAATTATAATTGTTGACATAGTGTTTGGCAGTATCAACTGCGTATTCAGAAAATTTATCTACATCTATTTGGAAATCCGAGGATAACACGCCTTAAACTATTTTTAATCTATGGATTAGCTCTTAGTCTACTCCTGTTAGCAAGGCAGCCATCTCGGGATCAGCGAAAAATCGACGAGACGTGTTGCCATCATTCGTGTTGCCGAATCCTGCTTTTGGCACGTCCACGAGCAATCCCAGTTTGTCTTTGAATTCTTTTTGGATTGCTACCTTCGCATCTGCTATCTTCTTCTTGTCATCTGCCATCGAAATGCGGCCTTTATGCACTTCTGCCTTTATTTTGTACGATAAATGCAAAAGCATGTATAATTACAAGCTTTTGCCCACGTTCAAGTAGTTCTAGATTTTTCCCTAGTGAACTACACTGGTTTTCGGGAACAAAAAAAAATGCAGGTCAATACGGGATATGTACTTGTTAAATTTCATCTAAGTATATCTAGCCGATTTGGCGTGGTCGAATAACAAACAACGAGACCAACATTCTTTTTACGGTTTTATTAGGACAAGCAAAAGAAGAAAAAAAAATCGTTAAAAAATAATGTGAATATTCGGGGGAAGTTTTTCGCGTGAGAATGTTAGAAGAAGGTTAAGACTTTAATACTTTATAATCATTGTTCAGTACAAATGAGTACAACACCTTTGATATCACTAACTTTCTTAAAAAACTTGTAAAAATTACACGCTTGTTAGGGGTTAGGGTTTACTTTAGGTAAAAGGCAATAATCTGGCGAAATTACACTTATAAATTGCTTAATTATGATGTACATACCTCCTCCTTCAATGTCTATGATAGTTTTTTCACTAAAATCACTTGGAAAAGTATTTTAAATAATTACGAAAAGTTGATTAAAAATAGAGTGCCGAGAACAGAGACGTGCGTATCAAACAAAGGCTATGATCCGACTACGAGCACGGCCAAGCGTTGGGCACTGCGAGGGTGGTATTGGTACCAGGTGGAGGGGATATTCACTACCTGTTTTGAGACCGAAGGTTGGCCACATCCATAAAGGTTTANGTGGAGGGGGTATTCACTACCTGTTTTGAGACCGAAGGTTGGCCATATCCATAAAGGTTTACAATTTTGATTTATGGCCAAGTTTTAAGGCTAAATACCTGTTAGTGCGATGTTCGAAAAATGCCTCAACCGGGATACACTGGTCTATCAGCCACTGGTGGAGTGTTGGATCAATCGATGAATTTTTGAAAACCGGAGTTGTATTTCTGGTTGTGCGGGGTTGTTCCTAAAGCCAAAACGCACTTGTGCGTATTTCAATCCATAATTGAGAAAAAAAAAAATGGCCCG